>NW_012192830.1:48277-58929 GCF_000504015.1 Erythranthe guttata
CTTCGGCGTAAAGACATACAATGTAGTGTAGCAATAATACTCGACGTTTAGATTTACGTGAATTTTTGTTTTGGATTAATTTATATTTTTGTTTTTATTGGTGGATTTGGTATCTTTTAGTTACAAATCGAGAATTAGGTGTCCAGGAAGCAAAAATGACCAAAGGGTAAGAAAAGAGTTGCAATTAAGAAAATAAAATCAAATTAGAAGAGGGTATCCCTCAACATCTTTGGTAGTGTCCACGAAGTCGAGCATAACTCTCTCATCCGGACTCCAAATCGGCTGGTTCCGGTGGCATTCGAAAGCTATTTCACTGGGCTACAATTCCCGTCTAACGTGAAAATTCCAAATTCGGACTCGAACATGTTCAAAAATGGAGAGCTAAAGCGATCATGAAAATACGTACTACAATTCAAGGACGTGAATGCGCATCAAGAAACGTGCACAAAAACACTCCCTAGAAAAGATACGCACCTGAGTAAAAGTTCAAAAGCATGCATACAAGTACTCACGCAAAAGTGCATTCGCTAAAAGGATCATGAATTCACAAACTACAATCCTAGGACATTAATACAAATCAACAACCATGCACAAACACGCTCCCTCAAATGGACATGCACAAAAACATACATGTAAAAAAACATGCACAAAAAAGCATCCGCAACGACGTTCTTAAAAACCAAACTACAATACTATGACTTCAATACGCATCAACAGACAACAGCAAAACCACTAGATAAAAAAGATACAATGTAGTGTAGCAATAATACTCGACGTTTAGATTTACGTGAATTTTTGTTTGGATTAATTTATATTTTTGTTTTTATTGGTGGATTTGGTATCTTTTAGTTACAAATCTAGAATTAGGTGTCCAGGAAGCAAAAATGACCAAAGGGTAAGAAAAGAGTTGCAATTAAGAAAATAAAATCAAATTAGAAGAGGGTATCCCTCAACATCTTTGGTAGTGTCCACGAAGTCGAGCATAACTCTCTCATCCGGAATCCAAATCGGCTGGTTCCGGTGGCATTCGAAAGCTATTTCACTGGGCTACAATTCCCGTCTAACGTGAAAATTCCAAATTCGGACTCTAACATGTTCAAAAATGGATAGCTAAAGCGATCATGAAAAAACCTACTACAATTCCAGGGACGTGAAATGCGCCTTCAAGAAACGTGCACAAAAACACTCGTTAGAAAAAATACGCACATGAGTAAAAGTTCAAAAGCCTGCAGAAAAGTACTCACGCAAAAGTGCATTCGCTAAAAGGATCATGAAAACACAAACTACAATCCTAGGACATTAATACAAATCAACAACCATGCACAAACACGCTCCCTCAAATGGACATGCACAAAAACATACATGTAAAAAAACATGCACAAAAAAGCATCCGCAACGACGTTCTTAAAAACCAAACTACAATACTATGACTTTAATACGCATCAACAGACAACAGCAAAACCACTAGATAAAAAAGATACAATGTAGTGTAGCAATAATACTCGACGTTTAGATTTACGTGAATTTTTGTTTGGATTAATTTATATTTTTGTTTTTATTGGTGGATTTGGTATCTTTTAGTTACAAATCGAGAATTAGGTGTCCAGGAAGCCAAAATGACCAAAGGGTAAGAAAAGAGTTGCAATTAAGAAAATAAAATCAAATTAGAAGAGGGTATCCCTCAACATCTTTGGTAGTGTCCACGAAGTCGAGCATAACTCTCTCATCCGGACTCCAAATCGGCTGGTTCCGGTGGCATTCGAAAGCTATTTCACTAGGCTACAATTCCCGTCTAACAAGAAAATCCAAATTCGGACTCGAACATGGTCAAAATTGGATAACAAAAGCGATCATGGAAATACGTACTACAATTCAAGGACGTGAATGCGCATCAAGAAACGTGCACAAAAACACTCGTTAGAAAAAATACGCACATGAGTAAAAGTTCAAAAGCCTGCAGAAAAGTACTCACGCAAAAGTGCATTCGCTAAAAGGATCATGAAAACACAAACTACAATCCTAGGACATTAATACAAATCAACAACCATGCACAAACACGCTCCCTCAAATGGACATGCACAAAAACATACATGTAAAAAAACATGCACAAAAAAGCATCCGCAACGACGTTCTTAAAAACCAAACTACAATACTATGACTTTAATACGCATCAACAGACAACAGCAAAACCACTAGATAAAAAAGATACAATGTAGTGTAGCAATAATACTCGACGTTTAGATTTACGTGAATTTTTGTTTGGATTAATTTATATTTTTGTTTTTATTGGTGGATTTGGTATCTTTTAGTTACAAATCGAGAATTAGGTGTCCAGGAAGCAAAAATGACCAAAGGGTAAGAAAAGAGTTGCAATTAAGAAAATAAAATCAAATTAGAAGAGGGTATCCCTCAACATCTTTGGTAGTGTCCACGAAGTCGAGCATAACTCTCTCATCCGGACTCCAAATCGGCTGGTTCCGGTGGCATTCGAAAGCTATTTCACTGGGCTACAATTCCCGTCTAACGTGAAAATTCCAAATTCGGACTCGAACATGTTCAAAAAGGGATAGCTAAAGCGATCATGAAAATACGTACTACAATTCAAGGACGTGAATGCGCATCAAGAAACGTGCACAAAAACACTCCCTAGAAAAGATACGCACATCAGTAAAAGTTCAAAAGCATGCATACAAGTACTCACGCAAAAGTGCATTCGCAAAAAGGATCATGAAAACACAAACTACAATCCTAGGACATTAATACAAATCAACAAACATGCACAAACACGCTCCCTCAAATGGACATGTTCAAAAACGTACATGTAAAAAAACATGCGCAAAAGTGCATCCGCAGAGACGTTCTTAAAAACACAAACTACAATACCATGGCTTTAATACGCATCAACAGACAACAGCAAAACCACTAGATAAAAAAGATACAATGTAGTGTAGCAATAATACTCGACGTTTAGATTTACGTGGATTTTTGTTTGGATTAATTTATATTTTTGTTTTTATTGGTGGATTTTGTATCTTTTAGTTACAAATCGAGAATTAGGTGTCCAGGAAGCAAAAATGACCAAAGAGTAAGAAAAGAATTGCAATTAAGAAAATAAAATCAAATTAGAAGAGGGAATCCCTCAACATCTTTGGTAGTGTCCACGAAGTCGAGCATAACTCTCTCATCCGGACTCCAAATCGGCTGGTTCCGGTGGCATTTGAAAGCTATTTCAGTAGGCTACAATTCCCGTCTAACAAGAAAATTCCAAATTCGGACTCGAACATGGTCAAAATTGGATAACAAAAGCGATCATGGAAATACGTACTACAATTCAAGGACGTGAATGCGCATCAAGAAACGTGCACAAAAACACTCGTTAGAAAAAATACGCACATGAGTAAAAGTTCAAAAGCCTGCACAAAAGTACTCACGCAAAAGTGCATTCGCTAAAAGGATCATGAAAACACAAACTACAATCCTAGGACATTAATACAAATCAACAACCATGCACAAACACGCTCCCTCAAATGGACATGCACAAAAACATACATGCAAAAAAAACATGCACAAAAAAGCATCCGCAACGACGTTCTTAAAACCAAACTACAATACTATGACTTTAATACGCATCAACAGACTACAGCATTACCACTAGATAAGAAAGATACAATGTAGTGTAGCCATAATACTCTACGTTTAGATTTACGTGGATTTTTGCTTGGATTAATTTATATTTTTGTTTTTATTGGTGGATTTTGTATCTTTTAGTTACAAATCGAGAATTACGTGTCCAGGAAGCACAAATGACCAAAGAGTAAGATAAGAGTTGCAATTAAGAAAATAAAATCAAATTAGTAGAGGGAATCCCTCAACATCTTTGGTAGTGTCCACGAAGTCGAGCATAACTCTCTCATCCGGACTCCAAATCGGCTGGTTCCGGTGGCATTTGAAAGCTATTTCAGTGGGCTACAATTCCCGTCTAACATGAAAATTCCAAATTCGGACTCGAACATGGTCAAAATTGGATAACAAAAGCGATCATGGAAATACGTACTACTATTCAAGGACGTGAATGCGCATCAAGAAACGTGCACAAAAACACTCGTTAGAAAAAATACGCACATGAGTAAAAGTTCAAAAGCCTGCACAAAAGTACTCACGCAAAAGTGCATTCGCAAAAAGGATCATGAAAACACAAACTGCAATCCTAGGACATTAATACAAATCAACAAACATGCACAAACACGCTCCCTCAAATGGACATGTTCAAAAACGTACATGTAAAAAAACATGCGCAAAAGTGCATCCGCAGAGACGTTCTTAAAAAAACAAACTACAATACCATGGCTTTAATACGCATCAACAGACAACAGCAAAAGGATTAACATTATGGAGATACAATGTAGTGGAGCGATAATCAACGACGTTTAGATTTACGTGGATTTTTGTTTGGATTAATTTATATTTTTTTTTTATTGGTGGATTTTGTATCTTTTAGTTACAAATCGAGAATTAGGTGTCTAGGAAGCAAAAATGACCAAAGAGTAAGAAAAGAGTTGCAATTAAGAAAATAAAATCAAATTAGAAGAGGGAATCCCTCAACATCTTTGGTAGTGTCCACGAAGTCGAGCATAACTCTCTCATCCGGACTCCAAATCGGCTGGTTCAAGTGGCATTAGAAAGCTATTTCAGTGGGCTACAATTCCCGTCTAACGGGAAAATTCCAAATTCGGACTCGAACATGGTCAAAATTGGATAACAAAAGCGATCATGAAAATACGTACTACAATTCAAGGACGTGAATGCGCATCAAGAAACGTGCACAAAAACGCTCGCAAGAAAAAATACGCACATGAGTAAAAGTTCAAAAGCCTGCACAAAATTACTCACGCAAAAGTGCATTCGTTAAAAGGATCATAAAAACACAAACTACAATCCTAGGACATTAGTACAAATCAACAACCATGCACAAACACGCTCCCTCAAACGGACATGCACAAAAACATACATGTAAAAAAACATGCACAATAAAGCATCCGCAACGACGTTCTTAAAAACCAAACTACAATACTATGACTTTAATACGCATCAACAGACAACAGCAAAACCACTAGATAAAAAAGATTAATGTAGTGTAGCAATAATACTCGACGTTTAGATTTACGTGGATTTTTGTTGGGATTAATTTATATTTTTTTTTTATTGGTGGATTTTGTATCTTTTAGTTACAAATCGAGAATTAGGTGTCTAGGAAGCAAAAATGACCAAAGAGTAAGAAAAGAGTTGCAATTAAGAAAATAAAATCAAATTAGAAGAGGGAATCCCTCAACATCTTTGGTAGTGTCCACGAAGTCGAGCATAACTCTCTCATCCGGACTCCAAATCGGCTGGTTCAAGTGGCATTAGAAAGCTATTTCAGTGGGCTACAATTCCCGTCTAACGGGAAAATTCCAAATTCGGACTCGAACATGGTCAAAATTGGATAACAAAAGCGATCATGAAAATACGTACTACAATTCAAGGACGTGAATGCGCATCAAGAAACGTGCACAAAAACGCTCGCAAGAAAAAATACGCACATGAGTAAAAGTTCAAAAGCCTGCACAAAAGTACTCACGCAAAAGTGCATTCGTTAAAAGGATCATAAAAACACAAACTACAATCCTAGGACATTAGTACAAATCAACAACCATGCACAAACACGCTCCCTCAAATGGACATGCACAAAAACATACATGTAAAAAAACATGCACAATAAAGCATCCGCAACGACGTTCTTAAAAACCAAACTACAATACTATGACTTTAATACGCATCAACAGACAACAGCAAAACCACTAGATAAAAAAGATTAATTGTAGTGTAGCAATAATACTCGATGTTTAGATTTACGTGGATTTTTGTTTGAATTAATTTATATTTTTGTTTTTATTGGTGGATTTTGTATCTTTTAGTTACAAATCGAGAATTAGGTGTCCATGAAGCAAAAATAACCAAAGAGTAAGAAAAGAGTTGCAATTAAGAAAATAAAATCAAATTAGAAGAGGGAATCCCTCAACATCTTTGGTAGTGTCCACGAAGTCGAGCATAACTCTCTCATCCGGACTCCAAATCGGCTGGTTCCGGTGGCATTAGAAAGCTATTTCAGTGGGCTACAATTCCCGTCTAACGTGAAAATTCCGAATTCGGACTCGAACATGGTCAAAATTGGATAACAAAAGCGATCATGAAAATACGTACTACAATTCAAGGACGTGAATGCGCATCAAGAAACGTGCACAAAAACACTCCCTAGAAAAGATACACACCTGAGTAAAAGTTCAAAAGCCTGCACAAAAGTACTCACGCAAAAGTGCATTCGCTAAAAGGATCAAGAAAACACAAATACAATCCTAGGACATTAATACAAATAACCAAACATGCACAAACACGCTCCCTCAAATGGACATGTTAAAAAACGTACATGTAAAAAAACATGCGCAAAAGTGCATCCGCAACGACGTTCTTAAAAACCAAACTACAATACTATGACTTTAATACGCATCAACAGACAACAGCAAAACCACTAGATAAAAAAGATACAATGTAGTGTAGGAATAATACTCGACGTTTAGATTTACGTGGATTTTTGTTTGGATTAATTTATATTTTTATTTTTATTGGTGGATTTTGTATCTTTTAGTTACAAATCGAGAATTAGGTGTCCAGGAAGCAAAAATGATCAAAGGGTAAGAAAAGAGTTGCAATTAAGAAAATAAAATCAAATTAGAAGAGAGAATCCCTCAACATCTTTGGTAGTGTCCACGAAGTCGAGCACAACTCTCTCATCCGGACACCAAATCGACTGGTTCCGGTGGCATTAGAAAGCTATTTCAGTGGGCTACAATTCCCGTCTAACGTGAAAATTCCAAATTCGGACTCGAACATGGTCAAAATTGGATAACAAAAGCGATCATGAAAATACGTACTACAATTCAAGGACGTGAATGCGCATCAAGAAACGTGCACAAAAACACTCCCTAGAAAAGATACGCACCTGAGTAAAAGTTCAAAAGCCTGCACAAAAGTACTCACGCAAAAGTGCATTCGCAAAAAGGATCATGAAAACACAAACTACAATCCTAGGACATTAATACAAATCAACAAACATGCACAAACACGCTCCCTCAAATGGACATGCACAAAAACGTACATGTAAAAAAACATGTGCAAAAAAGCATCCGCAACGACGTTCTTAAAAACCAAACTACAATACTATGACTTCAATACGCATCAATAGACAACAGCAAAACCACTAGATAAAAAAGATACAATGTAGTGTAGCAATAATACTCGACGTTTAGATTTACGTGGATTTTTGTTTGGATTAATTTATATTTTTTTTTTTATTGGTGGATTTTGTATCTTTTAGTTACAAATCGAGAACTAGGTGTCCAGGAAGCAAAAATGACCAAAGGGTAAGAAAAGAGTTGCAATTAAGAAAATAAAATCAAATTAGAAGAGGGTATCCCTCAACATCTTTGGTAGTGTCCACGAAGTCGAGCATAACTCTCTCATCCGGACTCCAAATCGGCTGGTTCCGGTGGCATTCGAAAGCTATTTCACTGGGCTACAATTCCCGTCTAACGTGAAAATTCCAAATTCGGACTCGAACATGTTCAAAAATGGATAGCTAAAGCGATCATGAAAATACGTACTACAATTCAAGGACGTGAATGCGCATCAAGAAACGTGCACAAAAACACTCCCTAGAAAAGATACGCACATCAGTAAAAGTTCAAAAGCATGCATACAAGTACTCACGCAAAAGTGCATTCGCAAAAAGGATCATGAAAACACAAACTACAATCCTAGGACATTAATACAAATCAACAAACATGCACAAACACGCTCCCTCAAATGGACATGTTCAAAAACGTACATGTAAAAAAACATGCGCAAAAGTGCATCCGCAGAGACGTTCTTAAAAACACAAACTACAATACCATGGCTTTAATACGCATCAACAGACAACAGCAAAACCACTAGATAAAAAAGATACAATGTAGTGTAGCAATAATACTCGACGTTTAGATTTACGTGGATTTTTGTTTGGATTAATTTATATTTTTGTTTTTATTGGTGGATTTTGTATCTTTTAGTTACAAATCGAGAATTAGGTGTCCAGGAAGCAAAAATGACCAAAGAGTAAGAAAAGAGTTGCAATTAAGAAAAGAAAATCAAATTAGAAGAGGGAATCCCTCAACATCTTTGGTAGTGTCCACGAAGTCGAGCATAACTCTCTCATCCGGACTCCAAATCGGCTGGTTCCGGTGGCATTTGAAAGCTATTTCAGTAGGCTACAATTCCCGTCTAACAAGAAAATTCCAAATTCGGACTCGAACATGGTCAAAATTGGATAACAAAAGCGATCATGGAAATACGTACTACAATTCAAGGACGTGAATGCTCATCAAGAAACGTGCACAAAAACACTCGTTAGAAAAAATACGCACATGAGTAAAAGTTCAAAAGCCTGCAGAAAAGTACTCACGCAAAAGTGCATTCGCTAAAAGGATCATGAAAACACAAACTACAATCCTAGGACATTAATACAAATCAACAACCATGCACAAACACGCTCCGTCAAATGGACATGCACAAAAACATACATGTAAAAAAACATGCACAAAAAAGCATCCGCAACGACGTTCTTAAAAACCAAACTACAATACTATGACTTTAATACGCATCAACAGACAACAGCAAAACCACTAGATAAAAAAGATACAATGTAGTGTAGCAATAATACTCGACGTTTAGATTTACGTGGATTTTTGTTTGGATTAATTTATATTTTTGTTTTTATTGGTGGATTTTGTATCTTTTAGTTAAGAATCGAGAATTAGGTGTCCAGGAAGCAAAAATGACCAAAGGGTAAGAAAAGAGTTGCAATTAAGAAAATAAAATCAAATTATAAGAGGGAATCCCTCAACATCTTTGGTAGTGTCCACGAAGTCGAGCATAACTCTCTCATCCGAACTCCAAATCGGCTGGTTCCGGTGGCATTAAAAAGCTATTTCAGTGGGCTACAATTCCCGTCTAACGTGAAAATTCCAAATTCGGACTCGAACATGGTCAAAATTGGATAACAAAAGCGATCATGAATATACGTACTACAATTCATGGATGAGATTGCGCATCAAGAAACGTGCACAGAAACACTCGTTAGAAAAAATACGCACATGAGTAAAAGTTCAAAAGCCTGCACAAAAGTACTCACGCAAAAGGCATTCGCAAAAAGGATCATGAGAACGCGAACTACAATCCTAGTACATTAATACAAATCAACAAACATGCACAAACACGCTCCCTCAAATGGACATGCACAAAAACATACATGTAAAAAAACATGCACAAAAAAGCATCCGCAACGACGTTCTTAAAAACCAAACTACAATACTATGACTTTAATACGCATCAACAGACAACAGCGAAACCACTTAGATAAAAAAGATACAATGTAGTGTAGCAATAATACTCGATGTTTAGATTTACGTGGATTTTTGTTTGGATTAATTTATATTTTTGTTTTTATTGGTGGATTTTGTATCTTTTAGTTACAAATCGAGAATTAGGTGTCCAGGAAGCAAAAATGACCAAAGGGTAAGAAAAGAGTTGCAATTAAGAAAATAAAATCAAATTATAAGAGGGAATCCCTCAACATCTTTGGTAGTGTCCACGAAGTCGAGCTTAACTCTCTCATCCGAACTCCAAATCGGCTGGTTCCGGTGGCATTAGAAAGCTATTTCAGTGGGCTACAATTCCCGTCTAACGTGAAAATTCCAAATTCGGACTCGAACATGGTCAAAATTGGATAACAAAAGCGATCATGAATATAAGTACTACAATTCAAGGACGTGAATGCGCATCAAGAAACGTGCACAGAAACACTCGTTAGAAAAAATACGCACATGAGCAAAAGTTCAAAAGCCTGCACAAAAGTACTCACGCAAAAGTGCATTCGCAAAAAGGATCATGAAAACACAAACTACAATCCTAGTACATTAATACAAATCAACAAACATGCACAAACACGCTCCCTCAAATGGACATGCACAAAAACGTACATGTAAAAAAACATGTGCAAAAAAGCATCCGCAACGACGTTCTTAAAAACCAAACTACAATACTATGACTTCAATACGCATCAATAGACAACAGCAAAACCACTAGATAAAAAAGATACAATGTAGTGTAGCAATAATACTCGACGTTTAGATTTACATGGATTTTTGTTTGGATTAATTTATATTTTTGTTTTTATTGGTGGATTTTGTATCTTTTAGTTACAAATCGAGAATTAGGTGACCAGCAAGCAAAAATAACCAAAGAGTAAGAAAAGAGTTGCAATTAAGAAAATAAAATCAAATTAGAAGAGGGAATCCCTCAACATCTTTGGTAGTGTCCACGAAGTCGAGCATAACTCTCTCATCCGGACTCCAAATCGGCTGGTTCCGGTGGCATTAGAAAGCTATTTCAGTGGGCTACAATTCCCGTCTAACGTGAAAATTCCAAATTCGGACTCGAACATGGTCAAAATTGGATAACAAAAGCGATCATGAATATACGTACTACAATTCAAGGACGTGAATACTGAAGTCACGTCGTGT
>NW_012192830.1:61087-77007 GCF_000504015.1 Erythranthe guttata
CCACAATTCCCGTCTAACTTCAAATTTCCAAATTCGGACTCGAACTTGGTCAAAATTGGATAACAAAAGGGATCATGGAAATACGTATTTCAATTCAAGGACATGAATGTGCATCATGAAACGTGCACAATAACACTCGCTAGAAAAGATATGCACATGAGTAAAAGTTCAAAAGCATGCACAAAAGTACCCACGCAAAAGTGCATTCGCAAAAACGATCACGAAAACACAAACTACAATCGTAGGACATTAATACAAATCAACAAACATGCACAAAGACGCTCCCTCAAATGGACATGCACAAAAACGTACATGTAAAAAAACATGCGCAAAAGTGCATCCGCAACAACGTTCTTAAAAACACGAACTACAATACTATGACTTTAATACGCATCAACAGACAACAGCAAAAACACTAGATAAAAAAGATACAATTGAGTGTAGCAATAATACTCGACGTTTACGTGGATTTTTGTTTGGATTAATTTATATTTCTGTTTTTATTGGTGGATTTGGTATCTTTTAGGTACAAATCGAAAATTAGGTGTCCATGAAGCAAAAATGATCAAAGGGTAAGAAAAGAGTTGCAATTAAGAAAATAAAATCAAATTAGAAGAGAGAATCCCTCAACATCTTTGGTAGTGTCCACGAAGTCGAGCATAACTCTCTCATCCGGACTCCAAATCGACTGGTTCCGGTGGCATTAGAAACCTATTTTAGTGGGCTACGATTCCCGGCTAATGTCAAAATTCCAAATTCGGACTCGAACAAGGTCAAAATTGGATAACAAAAGCGATCATGAAAATACGTACTACAATTCAAGGACATGAATGCGCATCAACAAACGTGCAGTATAACACTCGCTAGAAAAGATACGCACATGAGTAAAAGTTCAAAAGCATGCACAAAAGTACCCACGCAAAAGTGCATTCGCAAAAAGCATCATGAAAACACAAACTACAATCGTAGGACATTAATACAAATCAACAAACATGCACAAAGACATTCCCTCAAATGGACATGCACAAAAACGTACATGTAAAAAAACATGCCCAAAAGTGCAGCCGCAACAACGTTCTTAAAAATACGAACTACAATACTATGACTTTAATACGCATCAACAGACAACAACAAAAACACTAGATAAAAAAGGTACAATTGAGTGTAGCAATAATACTCGACGTTTACGTTTATGTGGATTTTTGTTTAGATTAATTTATATTTCTGTTTTTATTGGTGGATTTGGTATATTTTAGGTTCAAATCGAAAATTAGGTGTCCAGGAAGCAAAAATGATCAAAGGGTAAGAAAGGAGTTGCAATTAAGAAAATGAAATAATATTAGATGAGAGAATCCCTCAACATCTTTGGTAGTGTCCACGAAGTCGAGCATAACTCTCTCATCCAGACTCCAAATCGACTGGTTCCGGTGGCATTAGAAAGCTATTTCAGTGGGCCACAATTCCCGTCTAACGTCAAATTTCCAAATTCGGACTAGAACTTGGTCAAAATTGGATAACAAAAGCGATCATGAAAATACGTATTTCAAATCAAGGACATGAATGTGCATCATGAAACGTGCACAATAACACTCGCTAGAAAAGATATGCACATGAGTAAAAGTTCAAAACCATGCACAAACGTACCCACGCAAAAGTGCATTCGCAAAAACGATCATGAAAACACAAACTACAATCGTAGGACATTAATACAAATCAACAACCATGCACAAACACGCTCCCTCAAATGGACATGCACAAAAACATACATGTAAAAAAACATGCACAAAAAAGCATCCGCAACGACGTTCTTAAAAACCAAACTACAATACTATGACTTTAATACGCATCAACAGACAACAGCAAAACCACTAGATAAAAAAGATACAATGTAGTGTAGCAATAATACTCGACGTTTAGATTTACGTGGATTTTTGTTTGGATTAATTTATATTTTTGTTTTTATTGGTGGATTTTGTATCTTTTAGTTAAGAATCGAGAATTAGGTGTCCAGGAAGCAAAAATGACCAAAGGGTAAGAAAAGAGTTGCAATTAAGAAAATAAAATCAAATTATAAGAGGGAATCCCTCAACATCTTTGGTAGTGTCCACGAAGTCGAGCATAACTCTCTCATCCGAACTCCAAATCGGCTGGTTCCGGTGGCATTAAAAAGCTATTTCAGTGGGCTACAATTCCCGTCTAACGTGAAAATTCCAAATTCGGACTCGAACATGGTCAAAATTGGATAACAAAAGCGATCATGAATATACGTACTACAATTCAAGGACGTGAATGCGCATCAAGAAACGTGCACAGAAACACTCGTTAGAAAAAATACGCACATGAGTAAAAGTTCAAAAGCCTGCACAAAAGTACTCACGCAAAAGTGCATTCGCTAAAAGGATCATGAAAACACAAACTACAATCCTAGGACATTAATACAAATCAACAACCATGCACAAACACGCTCCCTCAAATGGACATGCACAAAAACATACATGTAAAAAAACATGCACAAAAAAGCATCCGCAACGACGTTCTTAAAAACCAAACTACAATACTATGACTTTAATACGCATCAACAGACAACAGCAAAACCACTAGATAAAAAAGATACAATGTAGTGTAGCAATAATACTCGACGTTTAGATTTATGTGAATTTTTGTTTGGATTAATTTATATTTTTGTTTTTATTGGTGGATTTTGTATCTTTTAGTTACAAATCGAGAATTAGGTGTCCAGGAAGCAAAAATGACCAAAGGGTAAGAAAAGAGTTGCAATTAAGAAAATAAAATCAAATTAGAAGAGGGTATCCCTCAACATCTTTGGTAGTGTCCACGAAGTCGAGCATAACTCTCTCATCCGGACTCCAAATCGGCTGGTTCTGGTGGCATTCGAAAGCTATTTCACTGGGCTACAATTCCCGTCTAACGTGAAAATTCCAAATTCGGACTCGAACATGTTAAAAAATGGATAGCTCAAGCGATCATGAAAATACGTACTACAATTCAAGGACGTGAATGCGCATCAAGAAACGTGCACAAAAACACTCCCTAGAAAAGATACGCACATCAGTAAAAGTTCAAAAGCATGCATACAAGTACTCACGCAAAAGTGCATTCGCAAAAAGGATCATGAAAACACAAACTACAATCGTAGGACATTAATACAAATCAACAAACATGCACAAACACGCTCCCTCAAATGGACATGTTCAAAAACGTACATGTAAAAAAACATGTGTTAAGTGTATATTTTTACACTTTATCGTACTTTTTTATTTGGGCTTTTGGTGTGTTTTAATGATAATTGGTGCTTAAAAAGTTGATTTATTGTATTTTAGGTACAAATTGAAGAATTGGAAAAGTATGGGGTCAAAACTGCAATTTTGGCGAAAATATGGGTCAAAAGTGAAAATATCAAAATTCTGAAGAAACAAGGCTCGGACCCCCGTCCCAGTTTTAGTGCAAATTATGGGACCCCCGTCCCATACCCCGAAGTTGCGCAGTAAAGGGATTTTAATTGCACAAGGAAACTGCCTTCTTCCCCAAGTTCTTCACCCTATATAAGACCAATCCAAGCACACAATTGAGGCATCTTTTTACGCAATTTCGAGAGCAACAAAGCAATAACGAAGACGAAGAATTCGAAGACTCTAAGCATAGATTTATCGTTTATGACTTATTTTATTTGGGTTTTTCTTTTAATCATGAGTAGCTAATTTTCTTATTTCTAGGATTTTATTTGAAACCCTATGTGGGATTTATGAACCCAATTCTATGATTTTATGCAAGTTTTAATTCCGGATTATTTCTTCTACTTGTTTTGTTAAGTGCATGAACTTGATCAACTTATGTGCTTTTATGTTATTGTTAATCGCATGAATCGGAAGATCGGGTTAATAATTAGAACTGTGGTAGAAGAGCCTTTGTGGTATTAACATAGGAATATAGTTAATCTCTTGGGTAGCCATTATTGAGATTTGTGCTTAATGCTCTGTTCTAGAATTAATTGCATAGGAATATAGTAATTGAATCTAGAGTATTAGAATCGTAATACACGCGGAAGCGGGTTATGATTATTTTAGCATCTCAGGTTAATAATCCGGGTTAATTGCTTGCATAATTGAAGGAATTGGGGGAGTAATAAACACATAGGGGGAAGAATAAAATCCTAGGCTTGCTTATCTTGATTAAATCTTCGTTTTTAATTGCTTTCTTGCTTTGTCTTTTTAATTTGCTTCGTTAATTTAGTTTATTATTCATCTTTCGACTGTGTAGGGTGGGCTTGATAATAATTGGTAGAATTTAGCGTCTAGGATTAAGTAATTAAATATTCCCTGTGGGTTCGATATCCGGACTTAATTGTCCACTATATTACTTGTACGATACGTACACTTGCGTGTAGGTTTTCGCCCAACAAGTTTTTGGCGCCGTTGCCGGGGACTATTTTAATTATTTATTTTATTCTAGCTCTAGATTTGAACAATTTTCACGATTCACCCATTTAATTTTCGTTTTATTTTATTTTTGTTTTAGGTACGTTGTATGCGCAGGAGACTCGATCTTGATAGAGAACCGTTTGATCCCGAAATCGAACGAACTTTTCGAGCCGCTAGGAGACGTCAACACGCAACCAATACAATGGAAGACGAAGAACGCATACGCGCAGAGGGTAATTTAATCAATGCCAATGGAAACCAAGTCCAAGACCCACCCCTTCAACTTCCATTACAGCCAGCAGCTAGGCCACGGGCACTTCAAGACTACATAATCCCTACTCATGACGGATTCCGCCCGAGCATCCAATATCCACCTATTGAGGCGCACAATTTTGAGATCAAGCAAGGCCTCTTGACGATGCTCCAAAATAACGGGCTATTTAGTGGATTGGCGGGTGAAGATCCCCATCTTCACATTGTCAATTTTCTAGATACCTGTAATTCCCACCGTCAAAACGGCGTTTCCCAAGAGGCGCTTCAATTAATTCTCTTCAAGCACTCCCTACAAGGAAGAGCTCGCCAGTGGTTGATGTCCCAAGCCCCCCACTCTATCTCGTCGTGGTCTCAACTCCTCAACCTCTTCATGAAAGTTTACAGCTCACCCGAGAAGGACGAGAGAATCCGACGAGAAATTCATAATTTTTTCCAAGAACAAGGCGAGCAATTATACGAGGCATGGGAGAGGTTTAAAACTCTTTTGCGGCAGTGTCCAACACATGGAGTCGAACAATGGCGGCAAATCCACATCTTCTACCAAGGGATCAACGAGAATGCACGAACCGTTTTAGATGCCTCAACCGGAGGTAATTTTATGAGTCAATCGATACCGGATGCATTTATCATGTTGGATCAAATTGCACAAAATCGGTTTGCCAAGTCAAGCGAAAGGACGGTTAGTGGAGCTAAGAAAATTCCCGGAGTGTTGGAGTTAGATGCAATTACGGCCCTTCAAGCTCAAGTGACCCAAATTGCTCAACAAAATCAACTCCTTCTGCAGCACATCAAAGCAAGTCCACCACAACAAGTCAAAGCAATCGATTCTCCATGTTGTGAAATTTGCGGTGGAAATCATTACACGCTCCAATGCCAACAAGATGTGGAGTCGCTCAACTACGTCAACAACGCGCCTCGCCAATGCCAAAATCAAGGGTGGAGATCACAAGGGCAATATGGAGGAAATCAACGAGGCCAAGGATATCAAAGACCTCAAGGTCAATTCCAAAATCAAGCCTCTCCTCAACAAAGCTATCAAGGCAACAATCCACCGGCCCAAAAATCAAGCACGGATGAGATATTGGCCCAATTCATGACCGCTACCCAAGCCTCGTTGCGAAATTTGGAGAATCAACTCGCTCAATTAGCTTTGAATCAAGAGAACCGTCCGCAAGGAGCATTGCCATCGAATACGGAAGATCCTCGAAAGCAAAAGTTCGAGACGTGCCAAGCTATCGATGTCAAGAGCGAAAAAAGGGAAGAAATTCAAATCAAGCCGCAAGTCACTGTAGCCGAATGGGTCGAGCCAATCCCATATCCACAAAGATTGCTAACGAAGAAGATCGAGGTCGAGACATGCCAAGCAGTCACCTTGAAGAACGGTAAGCAATTGGAGGAAGCCCCACGAAAAGAGAAGAGAAGCACGGTAATTGAGAAGCCGAAAAAGAATGAGGAAAAAGAATCATCTCATGACGAGCCACCATCGACGGTGCCTTCACAAGTCCCTCCAATTCCTTATCCTCAAAAGTTTATAAAGAAGAAGCTTGATGCCGAATATCAAAGATTTTTGGACAAGTTGAAGGAAATTCGCGTAAATATTCCCTTCATTGAAGCACTTCAAAAGATGCCAAAGTGGGTGAAGTTCCTAAAGGACCTCGTAAAGAAAAGTAAGAAATTGCAAGGGAACGAGATGATCCAACTCACGGAGCAAATTAGTGCAATTCTTACTCGGCCTCTTCCACAAAAACTCGGCGATCCAGGTAAGTTTACTATTCCCTGTACTATTGGAGGTAAAAATTTTAGATCGCTCATTGATTTAGGCGCTAGCATTAATCTTATGCCCTATTCTACCTTTAAAAATCTTGGGTTAGGAGAAATTGAACCGACGGCTATAACTCTTCAATTAGCCGATAGATCTTTAGTTTACCCAAAAGGTATTTTAGAGAATGTGCTAGTGAAAGTCAATAAATTTATCTTCCCTGTTGATTTCGTGATACTAGATATAGATGAGGATAGGGAGATACCTCTTATCGTAGGGAGACCGTTTTTAGCCACGTCGAAAACGCTAATTGATTGTGCTAGTGGTGATCTTACAATGACTGTGCATGATCAAACAATCAAATTCAATGTTTTTAGTGCTAATAAAAATCCATATGATAATAATGATTGTTTTGCTATTGAGCTTATGGATTTTACAAATAATGAAAAGTTTGATGTTTCGATCTTGGACAATGGGAAAGCATTTTTGAGTGCAGGAGATGATGGCGGAAACGGGAATCGGACGGAGCAAGTTTATTTCATGGACTCACTTTTAAATCCTCCGAGAGAAAGTCATGCGAGTCGAGGTCTTAACAACGATGAGAATGCAAGGAAGATGTTGCCACCCAAAAGCTCGAGCAAGTCACGAGAGAGGGATGAGGCAAGCTATTGTGGTCGTAAGGAGAAAATGAAAAAGGAATTGCACAAAGGACAATTGGTGTTATTGTGCAAATCCCGTCTTTGGTTATTTCCAAGGAAGCGCAAATCAAAGTGGTCGCGGCCGTTTATTGTCCAAGAAATTCTTCCTCACGAGGTGGTCAAAATAAAGGAGTGCGATTCAAATCGTACGTTCAACGTAAAACGGAGCCGGCTCAAACCATATTGGGAAGCGAGTGAAGATTGCCAAGTGACTTCGGTCACTTTTGCTTGAAAATAAAGAAGCAAAGTCCGGCTGAAGACTTTAAACTTAGCGCTTCTCGGGAGGCAACCCGAGCTTTATTGTTTTTCGTAGTTTTCGTTAATTTTTTCGTTTCGTTTTTTTTATTGTCATAAGCATGCATTCTAATTCACTATTTGAATTTTACTTTTCAGGGTCGAAAACGTGATCGAGGGTCGAGTCGGCCGTCCGAAAAAAAAAAAAAAAAAAAAAAAAAAAAAAAAAAAAAAAAAAATTGCACCACTGCCTGTGGGACGGCCGTCCCACAAATAGGTGTAAATGTGGGACCCCCGTCCCACAACCAGTAAGGAAAAAAAATTTCGGACGGCCGTCCGAAATTTAGCACAAAAACCGGGACGGCCGTCCGAACCTATTTGGGGCGTTTTAAATGTTTAAAAATCAGATTTTCTCCCCCGTTATTTCCTAAACCCTCCTCATTCCTTCTCTCAAACTCCCACACACAAATGGAGGCAAGAGAATCGAACCAAAATCTTCAATATCTACTCTTTCAAGACACGCCCACAAGGTGTTCGATAATTTGCTCCAACCAAATTTTGAGTTCGATTGTCAACCAATTCTTAACGAATCTATTCCAACCTCTCTCCCAACTTTCTTGTCCAACAAAAGAAGCCGCACGAGAGAAGCTTCATCTTCTAAATGCAAAGGAAAAGGCAAGAAAAGTGCCACCAAAACGACGATTCCTCTTCCAAAGCCGCTCCTCAAGCCCGAGACGACCCCGAAGCCTCAAGCTCCCGTGCCGATCGACGATTCCAAATGAAGATGGAGCGAGAGAGCTTTCCGATGATGAGAAGCATGAGAGAGCTAGGGAGGAGCACCCCGATCACATCGACTCCGAATAAATCAGGTGTTTTCTATCCTTAAAACTTTGCGCTAATTTCGTTGAGGGCAACGAAAATTTTAATTTTGGGGGTGAAAAACATGTTATTTTTGTGCTTATTTGTTTTAGTTTGCATGCATTAGATTTTATTTGTTTTTATTGTTTTTCTCGTTTTTCCGGAATATAAAAAAAAAAAAAATTTGCTTGAGTCGAATGCATCTATGATTTATGATGATAAGAGATGATCAATGTTTGATGATGAAATTGCTTGTTTTGTGCATTGCTTTTGTTGAATGTTTTGTATTTTAAATTTGGAATTAATTTGTGCTAGATCATGCTACGTTCGGTTTTAAAACTCACCTTAGGAAATTTATGATACGAAGTATTGAGTATTCAGTGATTTGGGATATGATTTGGGCCTTCTTTGAACCGTTTGAGCCTTTCAAGCCGACCTTTTTATCGAAATTATCCTTAGAACCTTGATTTGAGCCTCGGAGAAAAGGTGTTCTTTCTTTTAGCCAATGTGCAAGGTAGAATAGGTGGAGATTCTTGAAAATTACCCTTTGGAGTTCGATCGAAAATTTTATAAGGTCCTTCTTCTTCGAAAAAAAAAAAACGAAAAAAAAAAAGAAAAAAAAAAAAGAAGACAAATATCTATGCTTCTATATATATAAAAAAAAAAAAAAAAAAAAAAAAAAAAAAAAAAAAAAGAGAAAAAGAGAAGAAGAAGAGACTAGAAGGGAGAAATAAGGACTAGTTGTTGAATTATTTTTGAAAACTCGACCCATTGTCTCAAAAGCAAAAGTGGAGACTTTTGAACTTTTGAGAATCGAGTTTATTAAAGTCCGTAGAGGTGAATTCATTGTTTCAAACGCCTATCTTTCAAATTTTGGCGTAATCACCTAAATTCAAGAAGAATAGCCACACATAACCATATTTCCTACCTCGAACCAAAGAGCCTAACAATTGAAAGCCACAAAGCCCCAATGATCCCAATAGCTTAATGTTCGATATTAGTAGAGTAGAATAATTTGGTGAGTATTTGGAGTCAAGCATATGCATGTAAGTATAAATTCTTTCTATCTTTAATTTGCAAATATTGGATGCTTGAAGCAATTGTATGAATTGTGGTTTTTGGTAATGGTGAGTGACTAAGTGTTGTTGAATTTTGAGCTTGCGAATGCCTAAGAATTGTCATTATAATTACAAGTTCTGAAAACGTGAAGTTGATCATTGATCTATGTGATGAGATGTAATACTTGAGTTATTTGCTTGAGGACAAGCAAAAGTTCAAGTTTGGGGGTGTGTTAAGTGTATATTTTTACACTTTATCGTACTTTTTTATTTGGGCTTTTGGTGTGTTTTAATGATAATTGGTGCTTAAAAAGTTGATTTATTGTATTTTAGGTACAAATTGAAGAATTGGAAAAGTATGGGGTCAAAACTGCAATTTTGGCGAAAATATGGGTCAGAAGTGAAAATATCAAAATTCTGAAGAAACAAGGCTCGGACCCCCGTCCCAGTTTTAGTGCAAATTATGGGACCCCCGTCCCATACCCCGAAGTTGCGCGGTAAAGGGATTTTAATTGCACAAGGAAACTGCCTTCTTCCCCAAGTTCTTCACCCTATATAAGACCAATCCAAGCACACAATTGAGGCATCTTTTTACGCAATTTCGAGAGCAACAAAGCAATAACGAAGACGAAGAATTCGAAGACTCTAAGCATAGATTTATCGTTTATGACTTATTTTATTTGGGTTTTTCTTTTAATCATGAGTAGCTAATTTTCTTATTTCTAGGATTTTATTTGAAACCCTATGTGGGATTTATGAACCCAATTCTATGATTTTATGCAAGTTTTAATTCCGGATTATTTCTTCTACTTGTTTTGTTAAGTGCATGAACTTGATCAACTTATGTGCTTTTATGTTATTGTTAATCGCATGAATCGGAAGATCGGGTTAATAATTAGAACTGTGGTAGAAGAGCCTTTGTGGTATTAACATAGGAATATAGTTAATCTCTTGGGTAGCCATTATTGAGATTTGTGCTTAATGCTCTGTTCTAGAATTAATTGCATAGGAATATAGTAATTGAATCTAGAGTATTAGAATCGTAATACACGCGGAAGCGGGTTATGATTATTTTAGCATCTCAGGTTAATAATCCGGGTTAATTGCTTGCATAATTGAAGGAATTGGGGGAGTAATAAACACATAGGGGGAAGAATAAAATCCTAGGCTTGCTTATCTTGATTAAATCTTCGTTTTTAATTGCTTTCTTGCTTTGTCTTTTTAATTTGCTTCGTTAATTTAGTTTATTATTCATCTTTCGACTGTGTAGGGTGGGCTTGATAATAATTGGTAGAATTTAGCGTCTAGGATTAAGTAATTAAATATTCCCTGTGGGTTCGATATCCGGACTTAATTGTCCACTATATTACTTGTACGATACGTACACTTGCGTGTAGGTTTTCGCCCAACAACATGCGCAAAAGTGCATCCGCAGAGACGTTCTTAAAAACCCAAACTACAATACCATGGCTTTAATACGCATCAACAGACAACAGCAAAACCACTAGATAAAAAAGATACAATGTAGTGTAGCAATAATACTCGACGTTTAGATTTACGTGGATTTTTGTTTGGATTAATTTATATTTTTGTTTTTATTGGTGGATTTTGTATCTTTTAGTTACAAATCGAGAATTAGGTGTCCAGGAAGCAAAAATGACCAAAGAGTAAGAAAAGAGTTGCAATTAAGAAAATAAAATCAAATTAGAAGAGGGAATCCCTCAACATCTTTGGTAGTGTCCACGAAGTCGAGCATAACTCTCTCATCCGGACTCCAAATCGGCTGGTTCCGGTGGCATTTGAAAGCTATTTCAGTGGGCTACAATTCCCGTCTAACATGAAAATTCCAAATTCGGACTCGAACATGGTCAAAATTGGATAACAAAAGCGATCATAGAAATACGTACTACAATTCAAGGACGTGAATGCGCATCAAGAAACGTGCACAAAAACACTCGTTAGAAAAAATACGCACATGAGTAAAAGTTCAAAAGCCTGCACAAAAGTACTCACGCAAAAGTGCATTCGCTAAAAGGATCATGAAAACACAAACTACAATCCTAGGACATTAATACAAATCAACAACCATGCACAAACACGCTCCCTCAAATGGACATGCACAAAAACATACATGTAAAAAAACATGCACAAAAAAGCATCCGCAACGACGTTCTTAAAAACCAAACTACAATACTATGACTTTAATACGCATCAACAGACAACAGCAAAACCACTAGATAAAAAAGATACAATGTAGTGTAGCAATAATACTCGACGTTTAGATTTATGTGAATTTTTGTTTGGATTAATTTATATTTTTGTTTTTATTGGTGGATTTTGTATCTTTTAGTTACAAATCGAGAATTAGGTGTCCAGGAAGCAAAAATGACCAAAGGGTAAGAAAAGAGTTGCAATTAAGAAAATAAAATCAAATTAGAAGAGGGTATCCCTCAACATCTTTGGTAGTGTCCACGAAGTCGAGCATAACTCTCTCATCCGGACTCCAAATCGGCTGGTTCTGGTGGCATTCGAAAGCTATTTCACTGGGCTACAATTCCCGTCTAACGTGAAAATTCCAAATTCGGACTCGAACATGTTCAAAAATGGATAGCTAAAGCGATCATGAAAATACGTACTACAATTCAAGGACGTGAATGCGCATCAAGAAACGTGCACAAAAACACTCCCTAGAAAAGATACGCACATCAGTAAAAGTTCAAAAGCATGCATACAAGTACTCACGCAAAAGTGCATTCGCAAAAAGGATCATGAAAACACAAACTACAATCGTAGGACATTAATACAAATCAACAAACATGCACAAACACGCTCCCTCAAATGGACATGTTCAAAAACGTACATGTAAAAAAACATGCGCAAAAGTGCATCCGCAGAGACGTTCTTAAAAACACAAACTACAATACCATGGCTTTAATACGCATCAACAGACAACAGCAAAACCACTAGATAAAAAAGATACAATGTAGTGTAGCAATAATACTCGACGTTTAGATTTACGTGGATTTTTGTTTGGATTAATTTATATTTTTGTTTTTATTGGTGGATTTTGTATCTTTTAGTTACAAATCGAGAATTAGGTGTCCAGGAAGCAAAAATGACCAAAGAGTAAGAAAAGAGTTGCAATTAAGAAAATAAAATCAAATTAGAAGAGGGAATCCCTCAACATCTTTGGTAGTGTCCACGAAGTCGAGCATAACTCTCTCATCCGGACTCCAAATCGGCTGGTTCCGGTGGCATTCGAAAGCTATTTCACTGGGCTACAATTCCCGTCTAACGTGAAAATTCCAAATTCGGACTCGAACATGTTCAAAAATGGATAACTAAAGCGATCATGAAAATACGTACTACAATTCAAGGACGTGAATGCGCATCAAGAAACGTGCACAAAAACACTCCCTAGAAAAGATACGCACATCAGTAAAAGTTCAAAAGCATGCATACAAGTACTCACGCAAAAGTGCATTCGCAAAAAGGATCATGAAAACACAAACTACAATCGTAGGACATTAATACAAATCAACAAACATGCACAAACACGCTCCCTCAAATGGACATGTTCAAAAACGTACATGTAAAAAAACATGCGCAAAAGTGCATCCGCAGAGACGTTCTTAAAAACACAAACTACAATACCATGGCTTTAATACGCATCAACAGACAACAGCAAAACCACTAGATAAAAAAGATACAATGTAGTGTAGCAATAATACTCGACGTTTAGATTTACGTGGATTTTTGTTTGGATTAATTTATATTTTTGTTTTTATTGGTGGATTTTGTATCTTTTAGTTACAAATCGAGAATTAGGTGTCCAGGAAGCAAAAATGACCAAAGAGTAAGAAAAGAGTTGCAATTAAGAAAATAAAATCAAATTAGAAGAGGGAATCCCTCAACATCTTTGGTAGTGTCCACGAAGTCGAGCATAACTCTCTCATCCGTACTCCAAATCGGCTGGTTCCGGTGGCATTTGAAAGCCATTTCAGTGGGCTACAATTCCCGTCTAACATGAAAATTCCAAATTCGGACTCGAACATGGTCAAAATTGGATAACAAAAGCGATCATAGAAATACGTACTACAATTCAAGGACGTGAATGCGCATCAAGAAAC
The DNA here is from genome assembly GCF_000504015.1 of Erythranthe guttata. The sequence continues at coordinate 74,537 of NW_012192830.1, forward strand.
GTGCACAAAAACACTCGTTAGAAAAAATACGCACATGAGTAAAAGTTCAAAAGCCTGCACAAAAGTACTCACGCAAAAGTGCATTCGCTAAAAGGATCATGAAAACACAAACTACAATCCTAGGACATTAATACAAATCAACAACCATGCACAAACACGCTCCCTCAAATGGACATGCACAAAAACATACATGTAAAAAAACATGCACAAAAAAGCATCCGCAACGACGTTCTTAAAAACCAAACTACAATACTATGACTTTAATACGCATCAACAGACAACAGCAAAACCACTAGATAAAAAAGATACAATGTAGTGTAGCAATAATACTCGACGTTTAGATTTACGTGGATTTTTGTTTGGATTAATTTATATTTTTGTTTTTATTGGTGGATTTTGTATCTTTTAGTTAAGAATCGAGAATTAGGTGTCCAGGAAGCAAAAATGACCAAAGGGTAAGAAAAGAGTTGCAATTAAGAAAATAAAATCAAATTATAAGAGGGAATCCCTCAACATCTTTGGTAGTGTCCACGAAGTCGAGCATAACTCTCTCATCCGAACTCCAAATCGGCTGGTTCCGGTGGCATTAAAAAGCTAATTCAGTGGGCTACAATTCCCGTCTAACGTGAAAATTCCAAATTCGGACTCGAACATGGTCAAAATTGGATAACAAAAGCGATCATGAATATACGTACTACAATTCAAGGACGTGAATGCGCATCAAGAAACGTGCACAGAAACACTCGTTAGAAAAAATACGCACATGAGTAAAAGTTCAAAAGCCTGCACAAAAGTACTCACGCAAAAGTGCATTCGCAAAAAGGATCATGAAAACACAAACTACAATCCTAGTACATTAATACAAAATCAACAAACATGCACAAACACGCTCCCTCAAATGGACATGCACAAAAACATACATGTAAAAAAACATGCACAAAAAAGCATCCGCAACGACGTTCTTAAAAACCAAACTACAATACTATGACTTTAATATGCATCAACAGACAACAGCAAAACCAGTAGATAAAAAAGATACAATGTAGTGTAGCAATAATACTCGACGTTTAGATTTACGTGGATTTTTGTTTGGATTAATTTATATTTTTGTTTTTATTGGTGGATTTTGTATCTTTTAGTTACAAATCGAGAATTAGGTGTCCAGGAAGCAAAAATGACCAAAGGGTAAGAAAAGAGTTGCAATTAAGAAAATAAAATCAAATTATAAGAGGGAATCCCTCAACATCTTTGGTAGTGTCCACGAAGTCGAGCATAACTCTCTCATCCGAACTCCAAATCGGCTGGTTCCGGTGGCATTAGAAAGCTATTTCAGTGGGCTACAATTCCCGTCTAACGTGAAAATTCCAAATTCGGACTCGAACATGGTCAAAATTGGATAACAAAAGCGATCATGAATATACGTACTACAATTCAAGGACGTGAATGCGCATCAAGAAACGTGCACAAAAACACTCGTTAGAAAAAATACGCACATGAGTAAAAGTTCAAAAGCCTGCACAAAAGTACTCACGCAAAAGTGCATTCGCTAAAAGGATCATGAAAACACAAACTACAATCCTAGGACATTAATACAAATCAACAACCATGCACAAACACGCTCCCTCAAATGGACATGCACAAAAACATACATGTAAAAAAACATGCGCAAAAGTGCATCCGCAGCAACCGTTCTTAAAAACACGAACTACAATACTATGACTTTCATACGCATCAACAGACAACAGCAAAAACACTAGATAAAAAAGATACAGTGGAGTGTAGCCATAATACTCGACGTTTACGTTTACGTGGATTTTTTATTGGATTAATTTATATTTCTGTTTTTATTGGTGGATTTGGTATCTTTTAGGTACAAATCGAAAATTAGGTGTCCAAAAACCAAAAATGATCAAAGGGTTAGAAAAGAGTTGCAATTAAGAAAATAAAATCAAATTAGAAGAGAGAATCCCTCAACATCTTTGGTAGTGTCCACGAAGTCGAGCATAACTCTCTCATCCAAACTCCAAATCGACTGGTTCCGGTGGCATTAGAAAGCTATTTCAGTGGGCTACAATTCCCATCTAACGTGAAAATTCCAAATTCGGACTCGATCATGCTCAAAATTGGATAACAAAAGCGATCAAGAAAATACGTACTACAATTCAAAGACGTGAATGCGCATCAAGAAACGTGCACAAAAAACTCGCTAGAAAAGATACGCACATGAGTAAAAGTTCAAAAGCATGCACAAAAGTACTCACGCAAAAGTGCATTCGGAAAAAGGATCATGAAAACACAAACTACAATCCTAGGACATTAATACAAATCAACAAACATGCACAAACACGCTCCCTCAAATGGAAATGCACAAAAACGTACCTGTAAAAAAACATGCGCAAAAGTGCATCCGCAGCAACGTTCTTAAAAACACGAACTACAATACTATGACTTTCATACGCATCAACACACAA
>NW_012192830.1:84474-95976 GCF_000504015.1 Erythranthe guttata
AAAGGGTAAGAAAAGAGTTGCAATTAAGAAAATAAAATCAAATTAGAAGAGAGAATCCCTCAACATCTTTGGTAGTGTCCACGAAGTCGAGCATAACTCTCTCACCCGGACTCCAAATCGACTGGTTCCGGTGGCATTAGAAAGCTATTTCAGTGGGCTACAATTCCCGTCTAACGTGAAAATTCCAAATTCGGGCTCGAACATGGTCAAAATTGGATAACAAAAGCAATCATGAAAATACGTACTACAATTCAAGGATGTGAATGCGCATCAAGAAACGTGCACAAAAACACTCGCTAGAAAAGATACGCACATGAGTAAACGTTCACAAGCATGCACAAAAGTACTCACGCAAAAGTGCATTCGCAAAAATGATCATGAAAACACAAACTACAATCCTAGGACATTAATACAAATCAACAAACATGCACAAACACGCTCCCTCAAATGGACATGTTAAAAAACGTACATGTAAAAAAACATGCGCAAAAGTGCATCCGCAACGACGTTCTTAAAAACACAAACTACAATACTATGACTGTAATACGCATCAACAGACAACAGCAAAAACACTAGATAAAAAAGATACAATGGAGTGTAGCAATAATACTCGAAGTTTACGTTTACGTGGATTTTTGTTTGGATTCATTTATAATTCTTTTTTTATTGGTGGATTTGGTATCTTTTAGGTACTTATCGATAATTAGGGGTCAGGAAACAAAAATGATCAAAGGGTAAGAAAAGAGTTGCAATTAAGAAAATAAAATCAAATTAGAAGAGAGAATCCCTCAACATCTTTGGTAGTGTCCACGAAGTCGAGCATAACTCTCTCATCCGGACTCCAAATCGACTGGTTCTGGTGGCATTAAAAAGCTATTTCAGTGGGCAACAATTCCCGTCTAACGTGAAAATTCCAAATTCGGACTCGAACATGCTCAAAATTGGATAACAAAAGCGATCATGAAAATACGTACTACAATCAAGGACATGAATGCGCATCAAGAAACGTGCACAACAACTTTCGCTAGAAAAAATACGCACATGAGTAAAAGTTCAAAAGCATGCACAAGTACTCACGCAAAATTGCATTCGCAAAAAGGATCATGAAAACACAAACTACAATCCTAGGACATTAATACAAATCAACAAACATGCACAAACACGCTCCCTCAAATGGACATGCACAAAAACGTACATGTAAAAAAACATGCGCAAAAGTGCATCCGCAACGACGTTCTTAAAAACACGAACTACAATACTATGACTTTAATACGCATCAACAGACAACAGCAAAAACACTAGATAAAAAAGATACAATGGAGTGTAGCAATAATACTCGACGTTTACGTTTACGTGGATTTTTGTTTGGATTAATTTATATTTTTGTTTTTATTGGTGGATTTGGTATCTTTTAGGTACAAATCTAAAATTAGGTGTCCAAAAAGCAAAAATGATCAAAGGGTTAGAAAAGAGTTGCAATTAAGAAAATAAAATCAAATTAGAAGAGAGAATCCCTCAACATCTTTGGTAGTATCCCCGAAGTCGAGCATAACTCTCTCACCCGGACTCCAAATCGACTGGTTCCGGTGGCATTAGAAAGCTATTTCAGTGGGATACAATTCCCGTATAACGTGAAAATTCAAAATTCGGACTCGAACATGGTCAAAATTGGATAACCAAAGCAATCATGAAAATACGTACTACAATTCAAGGACGTGAATGCGCATCAAGAAACGTGCACAAAAACACTCGCTAGAAAAGATACGCACATGAGTAAACGTTCAAAAGCATGCACAAAAGTACTCACGCAAAAGTGCATTCGCAAAAATGATCATGAAAACACAAACTACAATCCTAGGACATTAATACAAATCAACAAACATGCACAAACACGCTCCCTCAAATGGACATGTTAAAAAACGTACATGTAAAAAAACATGCGCAAAAGTGCATCCACAACGACGTTCTTAAAAACACAAACTACAATACTATGACCGTAATACGCATCAACAGACAACAGCAAAAACACTAGATAAAAAAGATACAATGGAGTGTAGCAATAATACTCGAAGTTTACGTTTACGTGGATTTTTGTTTGGATTCATTTATAATTTTTTTTTATTGGTGGATTTGGTATCTTTTAGGTACTTATCGATAATTAGGTGTCAGGAAGCAAAAATGATCAAAGGGTAAGAAAAGAGTTGCAATTAAGAAAATAAAATCAAATTAGAAGAGAGAATCCCTCAACATCTTTGGTAGTGTCCACGAAGTCGAGCATAACTCTCTCATCCGGACTCCAAATCGACTGGTTCCGGTGGATTAAGAAAGCTATTTCAGTGGGCTACAATTCCCCTCTAACGTGAAAATTCCAAATTCGTACTCGAACATGGTAAAAATTGGATAACAAAAGCAATCATGAAAATACGTACTTCAATTCAAGGACGTGAATGCGCATCAAGAAACGTGCACAAAAACACTCGCTAGAAAAGATACGCACATGAGTAAACGTTCAAAAGCATGCACAAAAGTACTCACGCAAAAGTGCATTCGCAAAAAGGATCATGAAAACACAAAATACAATCCTAGTACATTAATACAAATCAACAAACATGCACAAACACACTCCCTCAAATGGACATGCACAAAAACGTACATGTAAAAAAACATGCGCAAAAGTGCATCCGCAACGACGTTCTTACAAACACAAACTACAATACTATGACTTTAATGCGTATCAACAGACAACAACAAAAACACTAGATAAAAAAGATGAATGGAGTGTAGCAATAATACTCGACGTTTACGTATACGTGGATTTTTGTTTGGATTCATTTATATTTCTGTTTTAATTGGTGGATTTGGTATCTTTTAGGTACTTATCGAAAATTAGGTGTCCAGGATGCAAAAATGATCAAAGGGTAAGAAAAGAGTTGCAATTAAGAAAATAAAATCAAATTAGAAGAGAGAATCCCTCAACATCTTTGGTAGTGTCCACGAAGTCGAGCATAACTCTCTCATCCGGACTCCAAATCGACTGGTTCCGGTGGCATTAGAAAGCTATTTCAGTGGGCTACAATTCCCGTCTAGCGTGAAAATTCCAAATTCGTACTCGAACATGGTCAAAATTGGATAACAAAAGCAATCATGAAAATACGTACTTCAATTCAAGGACGTGAATGCGCATCAAGAAACGTGCACAAAAACACTCGCTAGAAAAGATACGCACATGAGTAAACGTTCAAAAGCATGCACAAAAGTACTCACGCAAAAGTGCATTCGCAAAAAGGATCATGAAAACACAAACTTCAATCCTAGTACATTAATACAAATCAACAAACATGCACAAACACACTCCCTCAAATGGACATGCACAAAAACGTACATGTAAAAAAACATGCGCAAAAGTGCATCCTCAACAACGTTCTTAAAAACACGAACTACAATACTATGACTTTAATACGCATCAACATACAACAGCAAAAACACAAGATAAAAAAGATACATTGGAGTGTAGCAATAATACTCGACGTTTACGTTTACGTGAATTTTTGTTTGGATTCATTTATATTTCTGTTTTTATTGGTGGATTTGGTATCTTTTAGGTACTTATCGAAAATTAGGTGTCCAGGAAGCAAAAATGATCAAAGGGTAAGAAAAGAGTTGCAATTAAGAAAATAAAATCAAATTAGAAGAGAGAATCCCTCAACATCTTTGGTAGTGTCCACGAAGTCGAGCATAACTCTCTCACCCGGACTCCAAATCGACTGGTTCCGGTGGCATTAGAAAGCTATTTCAGTGGGCTACAATTCCCGTCTAGCGTGAAAATTCCAAATTCGGACTCGAACATGGTCAAAATTGGATAACAAAAGCAATCATGAAAATACGTACTACAATTCAAGGACGTGAATGCGCATCAAGAAACGTGCACAAAAACACTCGCTAGAAAAGATACGCACATGAGTAAACGTTCAAAAGCATGCACAAAAGTACTCACGCAAAAGTGCATTCGCAAAAAGGATCATGAAAACACAAACTTCAATCCTAGGACATTAATACAAATCAACAAACATGCACAAACACGCTCCCTCAAATGGACATGCACAAAAACATACATGTAAAAAAACATGCGCAAAAGTGCATCCGCAACGACGTTCTTAAAAACACAAACTACAATACTATGACTTTAATACGCATCAACAGACAATAGCAAAAACACTAGATAAAAAAGATACAATGTAGTGTAGCAATAATACTCGACGTTTAAATTTACGTGGATTTTTGTTTGGATTAATTTATATTTTTGTTTTTATTGGTGGATTTGGTATCTTTTAGCTACAAATCGATAATTAGGTGTCCAGGAAGCAAAAATGACCAAAGGGTAAGAAAAGAGTTGCAATTAAGAAAATAAAATCAAATTAGAAGAAAGAATCCCTCAACATCTTTGGTAGTGTCCACGAAGTCGAGCATAACTCTATCATCCGAACTCCAAATCGACTGGTTTCAGTGGAATTAGAAAGCTATTTCAGTGGGCTACAATTCCCGTCGAACGTGAAAATTCCAAATTCGAACTCGAACATGGTCAAAATTGGATAACAAAAGCAATCATGAAAATACGTACTACAATTCAAGGACGTGAATGCGCATCAAGAAACGTGCACAAAAACACACGCTAGAAAAAATACGCACATGAGTAAAAGTTCAAAAGCATGCAGAAAAGTACTCACGCAAAAGTGCATTCGCAAAAAGGATGATGAAAACACAAACTACAATCCTTGGACATTAATACAAATCAACAAACATGCACAAACACGCTCCCTCAAATGGACATGCACAAAAACGTACATGTAAAAAAACATGCGCAAAAGTGCATCCGCAACGACGTTCTTAAACACACGAACTACAATACTATGACTTTAATACGCATCAACAGACAACAACAAAAACACTAGATAAAAAAGATACAATGGAGTGTAGCAATAATACTCGACGTTAACATTTACGTGGAGTTTTGTTTGGAATAACTGATAGTTTAGTTTTTATTGGTGGATTTGGTATCTTTTAGGTACGAATCGAGAATTAGGTGTCCAGGAAGCAAAAATGACCAAAGGGTAAGAAAAGAGTTGCAATTAAGAAAATGAAATCAAATTAGAAGAGAGAATCCCTCAACATCTTTGGTAGTGTCCACGAAGTCGAGCATAACTCTATCATCCGAACTCCAAATCGACTGGTTTCAGTGGAATTAGAAAGCTATTTCAGTGGGCTACAATTCCCGTCGAACGTGAAAATTCCAAATTCGAACTCGAACATGGTCAAAATTGGATAACAAAAGCAATCATGAAAATACGTACTACAATTCAAGGACGTGAATGCGCATCAAGAAACGTGCACAAAAACACACGCTAGAAAAAATACGCACATGAGTAAAAGTTCAAAAGCATGCAGAAAAGTACTCACGCAAAAGTGCATTCGCAAAAAGGATGATGAAAACACAAACTACAATCCTTGGACATTAATACAAATCAACAAACATGCACAAACACGCTCCCTCAAATGGACATGCACAAAAACGTACATGTAAAAAAACATGCGCAAAAGTGCATCCGCAACGACGTTCTTAAACACACGAACTACAATACTATGACTTTAATACGCATCAACAGACAACAACAAAAACACTAGATAAAAAAGATACAATGGAGTGTAGCAATAATACTCGACGTTTACGTTTACGTTTACGTGGATTTTTGTTTGGATTAATTTATATTTCTTTTATTATCTGTGGATTTGGTATCTTTTAGGTACAAATCTAAAATTTGGTGTCCAAAAAGCAAAAATGATCAAAGGGTTAGAAAAGAGTTGCAATTAAGAAAATAAAATAAAATTAGAAGAGAGAATCCCTCAACATCTTTGGTAGTATCCACGAAGTCGAGCATAACTCTCTCACCCGGACTCCAAATCGACTGGTTCCGGTGGCATTAGAAAGCTATTTCAGTGGGCTACAATTCCCGTCTAACGTGAAAATTCAAAATTCAGACTCGAACATGGTCAAAATTGGATAACAAAAGCAATCATGAAAATACGTACTACAATTCAAGGACGTGAATGCGCATCAAGAAACGTGCACAAAAACACTCGCTAGAAAAGATACGCACATGAGTAAACGTTCAAAAGCATGCACAAAAGTACTCACGCAAAAGTGCATTCGCAAAAAGGATCATGAAAACACAAACTTCAATCCTAGGACATTAATACAAATCAACAAACATGCACAAACACGCTCCCTCAAATGGACATGTTCAAAAACGTACATGTAAAAAAACATGCGCAAAAGTGCATCCGCAACGACGTTCTTAAAAACACAAACTACAATACTATGAATTTAATACGCATCAACAGACAATAGCAAAAACACTAGATAAAAAAGATACAATGTAGTGTAGCAATAATACTCGACGTTTAGATTTACGTGGATTTTTGTTTGGATTAATTTTACTTTTTTGTTTTTATTGGTGGATTTGGTATCTTTTAGCTACAAATCGATAATTAGGTGTCCAGGAAGCAAAAATGACCAAAGGGTAAGAAAAGAGTTGCAATTAAGAAAATAAAATCAAATTAGAAGAAAGAATCCCTCAACATCTTTGGTAGTGTCCACGAAGTCGAGCATAACTCTCTCATCCGTACTCCAAATCGACTGGTTCCAATGGCATTAGAAAGCTATTTCAGTGGGCTACAATTCCCGTCTAACGTGAAAATTTCAAATTCGCACTCGAACATGGTCAAAATTGGATAACAAAAGCGATCATGGAAATACGTACTACAATTCAAGGACGGGAATGCGCATCAAGAAACGTGCACAAAAACACTCGCTAGAAAAGATACGCACATGAGTAAAAGTTCAAAAGCCTGCACAAAAGTACTCACGCAAAAGTGCATTCGCAAAAAGGATCATGAAAACACAAACTACAATCCTAGGACATTAATAGAAATCAACAAACATGCACAAACACGCTCCCTCAAATGGACATGCACAAAAACATACATGTAAAAAAAGATGCGCAAAAGTGCATCCGCAACGTTGTTCTTAAAAACACGAACTACAATACTATGAATTTAATACGCATCAACAGCAAACAGCAAAAACACTAGATAAAAAAGATACAATGGAGTGTAGCAATAATACTCGACGTTTACGTTTACGTGGATTTTTGTTTGGATTAATTTATATTTCTGTTTTTATTGGTGGATTTGGTATCTTTTAGGTACAAATCGAGAATTAGGTGTCCAGGAAGCAAAAATGACCAAAGGGTAAGAAAAGAGTTGCAATTAAGAAAATAAAATCAAATTATAAGAGGGAATCCCTCAACATCTTTGGTAGTGTCCACGAAGTCGAGCTTAACTCTCTCATCCGAACTCCAAATCGGCTGGTTCCGGTGGCCTTAGAAAGCTATTTCAGTGGGCTACAATTCCCGTCTAACGTGAAAATTCCAAATTCGGACTCGAACATGGTCAAAATTGGATAACAAAAGCGATCATGAATATACGTACTACAATTCAAGGACGTGAATGCGCATCAAGAAACGTGCACAGAAACACTCGTTAGAAAAAATACGCATATGAGTAAAAGTTCAAAAGCCTGCACAAAAGTACTCACGCAAAAGTGCATTCGCAAAAAGGATCATGAAAACACAAACTACAATCCTAGTACATTAATACAAATCAACAAACATGCACAAACACGCTCCCTCAAATGGACATGCACAAAAACATACATGTAAAAAAACATGCACAAAAAAGCATCCGCAACGACGTTCTTAAAAACCAAACTACAATACTATGACTTTAATACGCATCAACAGACAACAGCAAAACCACTAGATAAAAAAGATACAATGTAGTGTAGCAATAATACTCGACGTTTAGATTTACGTGGATTTTTGTTTGGATTAATTTATATTTTTGTTTTTATTGGTGGATTTTGTATCTTTTAGTTACAAATCGAGAATTAGGTGTCCAGGAAGCAAAAATGACCAAAGGGTAAGAAAAGAGTTGCAATTAAGAAAATAAAATCAAATTATAAGAGGGAATCCCTCAACATCTTTGGTAGTGTCCACGAAGTCGAGCTTAACTCTCTCATCCGAACTCCAAATCGGCTGGTTCCGGTGGCCTTAGAAAGCTATTTCAGTGGGCTACAATTCCCGTCTAACGTGAAAATTCCAAATTCGGACTCGAACATGGTCAAAATTGGATAACAAAAGCGATCATGAATATACGTACTACAATTCAAGGAGGTGAATGCGCATCAAGAAACGTGCACAGAAACACTCGTTAGAAAAAATACGCACATAAGTAAAAGTTCAAAAGCCTGCACAAAAGTACTCACGCAAAAGTGCATTCGCAAAAAGGATCATGAAAACACAAAGTACAATCCTAGTACATTAATACAAATCAACAAACATGCACAAACACGCTCCTTCAAATGGACATGCACAAAAACATACATGTAAAAAAACATGCACAAAAAAGCATCCGCAACGACGTTCTTAAAAACCAAACTACAATACTATGACTTTAATACGCATCAACAGACAACAACAAAACCACTAGATAAAAAAGATACAATGTAGTGTAGCAATAATACTCGACGTTTAGATTTACGTGGATTTTTGTTTGGATTAATTTATATTTTTGTTTTTATTGGTGGATTTTGTATCTTTTAGTTACAAATCGAGAATTAGGTGTCCAGGAAGCAAAAATGACCAAAGGGTAAGAAAAGAGTTGCAATTAAGAAAATAAAATCAAATTATAAGAGGGAATCCCTCAACATCTTTGGTAGTGTCCACGAAGTCGAGCATAACTCTCTCATCCGAACTCCAAATCGGCTGGTTCCGGTGGCATTCGAAAGCTATTTCACTGGGCTACAATTCCCGTCTAACGTGAAAATTCCAAATTCGGACTCGAACATGTTCAAAAATGGATAGCTAAAGCGATCATGAAAATACGTACTACAATTCAAGGACGTGAATGCGCATCAAGAAACGTGCACAGAAATACTCCCTAGAAAAGATACGCACCTGAGTAAAAGTTCAAAAGCATGCACAAAAGTACTCACGCAAACTGTGCATTCGCTAAAAGGATCATGAAAACACAAACTACAATCCTAGGACATTAATACAAATCAACAAACATGCACAAACACGCTCCCTCAAATGGACATGTTCAAAAACGTACATGTAAAAAAACATGCGCAAAAGTGCATCCGCAGAGACGTTCTTAAAAACACAAACTACAATACCATGGCTTTAATACGCATCAACAGACAACAGCAAAACCACTAGATAAGAAAGATACAATGTAGTGTAGCAATAATACTCGACGTTTAGATTTACGTGGATTTTTGTGTGGATTAATTTATATTTGTGTTTATATTGGTGGATTTGGTATCTTTTAGTTACAAATCGAGAATTAGGTGTCCAGGAAGCAAAAATGACCAAAGGGTACGAAAAGAGTTGCAATTAAGAAAATAAAATCAAATTAGAAGAGGGAATCCCTCAACATCTTTGGTAGTGTCCACGAAGTCGAGCATAACTCTCTCATCCGGACTCAAAATCGGCTGGTTCCGGTGGCATTAGAAAGCTATTTCAGTGGGCTACAATTCCCGTCTAACGTGAAAATTCCAAATTCGGACTCGAACATGGTCAAAATTGGATAACTAAAGCGATCATTAAAATACGTACTACAATTCAAAGACGTGAATGTGCATCAAGAAACGTGCACAAAAACACTCCCTAGAAAAGATACGCACATCAGTAAAAGTTCAAAAGCATGCACACAAGTACTCACGCAAAAGTGCATTCGCAAAAAGGATCATGAAAAAACAAACTGCAATCCTAGGACATTAATACATATCAACAAACATGCACAAACACGCTCCCTCAAATGGATATGTTCAAAAACGTACATGTAAAAAAACATGCGCAAAAGTGCATCCGCAGCGACGTTCTTAAAAACACAAACTACAATACCATGGCTTTATTACGCATCAACAGACAACAGCAAAAACACTAGATAAAAAAAATACAATGGAGTGCAGCAATAATACTCGACGTTTACCTTTACGTGGATTTTTGTTTGGATTCATTAATATTTTTGTTTTTATTGGTGGATTTGGTATCTTTTAGGTACAAATCAAAAATTAGGTGTCCAAAAAGCAAAAATGATCAAAGGGTTAGAAAAGAGTTGCAATTAAGAAAATAAAATCAAATTAGAAGAGAGAATCCCTCAACATCTTTGGTAGTGTCCAAGAAGTTGAGCATAACTCTCTCACCCGGACTCCAAATCGAGTGGTTCCGCTGGCACTAGAAAGCTATTTCAGTGGGCTACAATTCGCGTCTAACAAGAAAATTCCAAATTTGGACTCGAACATGGTCAAAATTGGATAACAAAAGCGATCATGAAAATACGTACTACAATTCATGGACGGGAATGCACATCAAGAAACGTGCACAAAAACACTCGCTAGAAAAATACGAACATGAGTAAAAGTTCAAAAACCTGCACAAAATTACTCACGCAAAAGTGCATTCGCAAAAAGGATCATGAAAAACTAAACTGCAATCCTAGGACATTAATACAAATCAACAAACATGCACAAACACGCTCCCTCAAATGAACATGCACAGAAACGTATATGTACAAAAACATGCGCAAAAGTGCATCCGCAACAACGTTCTTAAAAACCAGACTACAATACTATGACTTTAATACGCATCAACAGACAACAGCAAAAACACTAGATAAAATATATACAATGGAGTGTAGCAATAATACTCGACGTTTACGTTTACGTGGATTTTTGTTTGGATTAATTAATATTTTTGCTTTTATTGGTGGATTTGGTATCTTTTAGGTACAAATCGAAAATTAGGTTTCCAAAAAGCAAAAATGATCAAAGGGTTAGAAAAGAGTTGCAATTAAGAAAATAAAATCAAATTAGAAGAGAGAATCCCTCAACATCTTTGGTAGTGTCCAAGAAGTCGAGCATAACTCTCTCACCCGGACTCCAATCGACTGGTTCCGGTGGCATTAGAAAGCTATTTCAGTGGGCTACAATTCCCGTCAAACGTGAAAATTCCAAATTCGGACTCGAACATGGTCAAAATTGGATAACAAAAGCGATCATGAAAATACGTACTACAATTCAAGGACGTGAATGCGCATCAAGAAACGTTCACAAAAACACTCCCTAGTTAAGATACGCACATCAGTAAAAGTTCAAAAGCATGCACACAAGTACTCACGCAAAAGTGCATTCGCAAAAAGGATCATGAAAAAACAAACTGCAATCCTAGGACATTAATACAAATCAACAAACATGCACAAACACGCTCCCTCAAATGGATATGTTCAAAAAAGTACATGTAACAAAACATGCGCAAAAGTGCATCCGCAGCGACGTTCTTGTAAACACAAACTACAATTCCATGGCACTATTACGCATCAACA
>NW_012192830.1:133278-146620 GCF_000504015.1 Erythranthe guttata
CTAGATAAAAAAGATACAATGGAGTGTAGCAATAATACTCGACGTTTACATTTACGTGGATTTTTGTTTGGATTAATTTATATTTCTGTTTTTTATTGGTGGATTTTGTATATTTTAGGTACAAATCGAGAATTAGGTGTCAAGGAAGCAAAAATGACCAAAGGGTAAGAAAAGAGTTGCAATTAAGAAAATAAAATCAAATTAGAAGAGGGAATCCCTCAACATCTTTGGTAGTGTCCACGAGGTCGAGCATAACTCTCTCATCCGAACTCCTAATCGACTGGTTCCGGTGGCATTCGAAAGCTATTTCAGTGGGCTTCAATTCCCGTCTTACGTGAAACTTCCAAATTCGGACTCGAACATGGTCAAAATTGGATAACAAAAGCGATCATGAAAATACGTACTACAATTCAAGGACGTGAATGCGCATCAAGAAACGTGCACAAAAACACTCACTAGAAAAGATACGCACATGAGTAAAAGTTCAAAAGCATGCATAAAAGTACTCACGCAAAAGTGCATTCGCAAAAAGGATCATGAAAACACAAACTACAATCCTAGGACATTAATACATATCAATAAACATGCACAAACACGCTCCCTCAAATGGACATGCACAAAAACGTACGTGTAAAAAAACATGCGCAAAAGTGCATCCGCAACAACATTCTGAAAAACACGAACTACAATACTATGACTTTAATACGCATCAACAGACAACAACAAAAACACTAGATAAAAAAGATACAATGGAGTGTAGCAATAATACTCGACGTTTACGTTTACGTGGATTTTTGTTTGGATTAATTTATATTTCTGTTTTTATTGGTGGATTTGGTATCCTTTAGGTACAAATCGAAAATTAGGTGTCCAGGAAGCATAAATTATCAAAGGGTAAGAAAAGAGTTGCAATTAAGAAAATAAAATCAAATTAGAAGACATAATCTCTCAACATCTTTAGTACTGTCCACGAAGTCGAGCATAACTCTCTCATCCGGACTCCAAATCGACAGGTTCCGGTGGCATTAGAAAGCTATTTTAGTGGGCTATAATTCCCGTCTCACGTGAAAATTCCAAATTCGGACTCGAACATGGTCAAAATTTGATAACAAAAGCGATCATGAAAATACGTACTACAATTCAAGGACGTGAATGCGCATCAAAAAACGTGCACAAAAACACTCGCTAGAAAAGATACGCACATGAGTAAACGTTCAAAAGCATGCACAAAAGTATTCACGCAAAAGTGCATTCGCAAAAAGGATCATGAAAACACAAACTACAATCCTAGGACATTAATACTAATCAACAAACATGCACAAACACGCTCCCTCAAATGGACATGCACAAAAACGTACATGTAAAAAAACATGCGCAAAAGTGCATCCGCAACGATGTTCTTAAAAACACGAACTACAATACTATGACTTTAATACGCATCAACAGACAACAGCAAAAACACTAGATAAAAAAGATACAATGGAGTGTAGCAATAATACTCGACGTTTACGTTTACGTGAATTTTTGTTTGGATTAATTTGTATTTTTGTTTTTATTAGTGGATTTGGTATCTTTTAGGTACAAATCGAGGATTAGGTGTCTAGGAAGCAAAAATGACCAAAGGGTAATAAAAGAGTTGCAATTAAGAAAATAAAATCAAATTAGAAGAGGGAATCCCTCAACATCTTTGGTAGTGTCCACGAAGTCGAGCATTACTCTCTCATCCGAACACCTAATCGACTGGTTCCGGTGGCATTCGAAAGCTATTTCAGTGGGCTATAATTCCCGTCTAACGTGAAAATTCCAAATTCGGACTCGAACATGGTCAAAATTGGATAACAAAAGCGATCATGAAAATACGTACTACAATTCAAGGACGTGAATGGGCATCAAGAAACGTGCACAAAAACACTCACTAGAAAAGATACGCACATGAGTAAAAGTTCAAAAGCATGCACAAATGTACTCACGCAAAAGTGCATTCGCAAAAAGGATTATGAAAACACAAACTACAATCCTAGGACATTAATATAAATCAACAAACATGCACAAACACGCTCCCTCAAATGGACATGCACAAAAACGTACATGTAAAAAAACATGCGCAAAAGTGCATCCGCAACAACGTTCTTAAAAACACGAAGTAGAATACTATGACTTTAATACGCATCAACACACAACAGCAAAAACACTAGATAAAAAAAATACAATGGAGTGTAGCAATAATACTCGACGTTTAAGTTTACGTGGATTTTTTTTTTTTGGATTAATTTGTATTTTTGTTTTTATTAGTGGATTTGGTATCTTTTAGGTACAAATCGAGGATTAGGTGTCTAGGAAGCAAAAATGACCAAAGGGTAAGAAAAGAGTTGTAGTTAAGAAAATAAAATCAAATTAGAAGAGAGAATCCCTCAACATCTTTGGTAGTATCCACGAAGTCGAGCATAACTCTCTCATCCGGACTCCTAATTGACTTGTTCCGGTGGCATTAGAAAGCTATTTCAGTGGGCTACAATTCCCATCGAACGTGAAAATTCCAAATTCGGACTCGAACATGGTCCAAATTGGATAACAAAAGCGATCATGAAAATAAGTACTACAATTCAAGGACGTGAATGCGCATCAAGAAACGTGCACAAAAACACTCGCTATAAAAAATACGAACATGAGTAAAATTTCAAAAGCCTACACAAAAGTACTCATGCAAAAGTGCATTCGCAAAAAGGATCATGAAAACACAAACTACAATCCTTGGACATTAATACAAATCAACAAACATGCACAAACACGCTTCCTCAAATGGACATGCACAAAAACGTACATGTACAAAAACATGCGCAAAAGTGCATCCGCAACGACGTTCTTAAAAACCAAACTACAATACTATGACTTTAATACGCATCAACAGACAACAACATAAACACTAGATAAAAAAAATACAATGGAGTGTAGCAATAACACTCGACATTTACATTTACGTGGATTTTTTTTGGATTAATTTATATTTCTGTTTTTATTGGTGGATTTGGTATATTTTAGGTACAAATCGAGAATTAGGTGTCCAGAAAGCAAAAATGACCAAATGGTAAGAAAAGAGTTGCAATTAAGATAATAAAATCAAATTACAAGAGAGAATCCCTCAACATCTTTGGTAGTGTCCACGAAGTCGAGCATAACTCTCTCATCCGAAATTCTAATCGACTGGTTCCGGTGGCATTCAAAAGCTATTTCAGTGGGCTACAATTCCCGTCTAACGTGAATATTCCAAATTCGGACTCGAACATGGTCAAAATTGGATAACAAAAGCAATCATGAAAATACGTACTACAATTCAAGGACGTGAATGCGCATCAAGAAACGTGCACAAAAACACTCACTAGAAAAGATACGCATATGAGTAAAAGTTCAAAAGCATGCCCAAAAGTACTCACGCAAAAGTGCATTCGCAAAAAAAATCACGAAAACACAAACTACAATCCTAGGACATTAATACAAATCAACAAACATGCACAAACACGCTCCCCCAAATGGACATGCACAAAAACGTACATGTAAAAACACATGCGCAAAAGTGCATCCGCAACGACGTTCTTAAAAACACGAACTACAATACTATGACTTTAATACGCATCAACAGACAACAGCAAAAACACTAGATAAAAAAGATACAATGGAGTGTAGCAATAATACTCGACATTTACGTATACGTGGATTTTTGTTTGGATTAATTTTTTTTTTTTTTTTTGGTGGATTTGGTATATTTTAGGTACAAATCGAGAATTAGGTGTCTAGGAAGCAAAAATGACCAAAGGGTAATAAAAGAGTTGCAATTAAGAAAATAAAATCAAATTAGAAGAGGGAATCCCTCAACATCTTTGGTAGTGTCCACGAAGTCGAGCATTACTCTCTCATCCGAACTCCAAATCGACTGGTTCCGGTGGCATTCGAAAGCTATTTCAGTGGGCTATAATTCCCGTCTAACGTGAAACTTCCAAATTCAGACTCGAACATGGTCAAAATTGGATAACAAAAGCGATCATGAAAATACGTACTACAATTCAAGGACGTGAATGGGCATCAAGAAACGTGCACAAAAACACTCACTAGAAAAGATACGCACATGAGTAAAAGTTCAAAAGCATGCACAAAAGTACTCACGCAAAAGTGCATTCGCAAAAAGGATTATGAAAACACAAACAACAATCCTAGGACATTAATATAAATCAAGAAACATGCACAAACACGTTCCCTCAAATGGACATGCACAAAAACGTACATGTAAAAAAACATGCGCAAAAGTGCATCCGCAACAACGTTCTTAAAAACACTAAGTAGAATACTATGACTTTAATACGCATCAACAGACAACAGCAAAAACACTAGATAAAAAAATACAATGGAGTGTAGCAATAATACTCGACGTTTACGTTTACGTGGATTTTTTTTTGGATTAATTTGTATTTTTGTTTTTATTGGTGGATTTGGTATCTTTTAGGTACAAATCGAGGATTAGGTGTCTAGGAAGCAAAAATGTCCAAAGGGTAAGAAAAGAGTTGTAGTTAAGAAAATAAAATCAAATTAGAAGAGAGAATCCCTCAACATCTTTGGAAGTGTCTACGAAGTCGAGCATAACTCTCTCATCCGGACTCCTAATCGACTGGTTCCGGTGGCATTAGAAAGCTATTTCAGTGGGCTACAATTCCCATCGAACGTGAAAATTCCAAATTCGGACTCGAACATGGTCAAAATTGGATAACAAAAGCGATCATGAAAATACGTACTACAATTCAAGGACGTGAATGCGCATCAAGAAACGTGCACAAAAACACTCACTAGAAAAGATACGCACATGAGTAAAAGTTCAAAAGCATGCACAAAAGTACTCACGCAAAAGTGCATTCGCAAAAAAAATCATGAAAACACAAACTACAAGCCTAGAACATTAATACAAATCAACAAACATGCACAAACACGCTCCCTCAAATGGACATGCACAAAAACGTACATGTAAAAAAACATGCGCAAAAGTGCATCCGCAACGACGTTCTTAAAAACACGAACTACAATACTATGTCTTTAGACAACAACATAAACTCTAGATAAAAAAGATACAATGGAGTGTAGCAATAATACTCGACGTTTACATTTACGTGGATTTATGTTTGGATTAATATATATTTTTGCTTTTATTGGTGGATTTGGTATCTTTAAGGTACAAATCGAGAATTAGGTGTCTAGGAAGCAAAAATGACCAAAGGGTAAGAAAAGAGTTACAATTAAGAAAATAAAATCAAATTAGAAGAGAGAATCCCTCAACATCTTTGGTAGTGTCCACGAAGTCGAGCATAACTCTCTCATCCGAACTCCAAATCGACTGGTTCCGGTGGCATTCGAAAGCTATTTCAGTGGGCTACAATTCCCGTCTAACGTGAAAATTTCAAATTCAGACTCGAACATGGTCAAAATTGGATAACAAAAGCGATCATGAAAATAGGTACTACAATTCGAGGACGTGAATGCGCATCAAGAAACGTGCACAAAAACACTCACTAGAAAAGATACGCACATGAGTGAAAGTTCAAAAGCATGCACAAAAGTACTCACGCAAAAGTGCATTCGCAAAAAGGATCATGAAAACACAAACTACAATCCTAGGACATTAATACGAATCAACAAACATGCACAAACACACTCCCTCAAATGGACATGCACAAAAACGTACATGTAAAAAAACATGCGCAAAAGTGCATCCGCAACGATGTTCTTAAAAACACGAACTACAATACTATGACTTTAATACGGATCAACAGACAACAGCAAAAACACTAGATAAGAAAGATACAATGGAGTGTAGCAATAATACTCGACGTTTACGTTTACGTGGATTTTTGTTTGGATTAATTTATATTTCTGTTTTTTATTGGTGGATTTGGTATCTTTTAGGTACAAATCGAGAATTAGGTGTCCAGGAAGCAAAAATGACCAAATGGTAAGAAAAGAGTTGCAATTAAGAAAAAAATATCAAATTAGAAGAGGGAATCCCTCAACATCTTTGGTAGTGTCCACGAAGTCGAGCATAACTCTCTCATCCGAACTCCTAATCGACTGGTTCCGGTGGCATTCGAAAGCTATTTCAGTGGGCTACAATTCCCGTCTAACGTGAAAATTTCAAATTCAGACTCGAACATGGTCAAAATTGGATAACAAAATCGATCATGAAAATACGTACTACAATTCAAGGACGTGAATGTGCATCAAGAAACGTGCACAAAAACACTCAATAGAAAAGATACGCACATGAGTAAAAGTTCAAAAGCATGCACAAAAGTACTCACGCAAAAGTGCATTCGCAATAAAAATCATGAAAACACAAACTACAATCCTAGGACATTAATACAAATCAACAACCATGCGCAAACACGCTCCCTCAAATGGACATGCACAAAAATGTACATGTAAAAAAACATGCGCAAAAGTGCATCCGCAACGACGTTCTTAAAAACACGAACTACAATACAATGACTTTAATACGCATCAACAGACAACAACATAAACACTAGATAAAAAAGATACAATGGAGTGTTGCAATAATACTCGACGTTTACATTTACGTGGATTTTTATTTGGATTAATTTATATTTCTGTTTTTATTGGTGGATTTGGTATCTTTTAGGTACAAATCGAGAATTAGGTGTCCAGGAAGCAAAAATGACCAAAGGGTAAGAAAAGAGTTGCAATTAAGAAAATAATATCAAATTAGAAGAGGGAATCCCTCAACATATTTGGTAGTGTCCACGAAGTCGAGCATAACTCTCTCATCGGAACTCCTAATCGAGTGGTTCCGGTGGCATTCGAAAGCTATTTCAGTGGGCTACAATTCCCGTCTAACGTGAAAATTCCAAATTCGGACTCGAACATGGTCAAAATTGGATAACAAAAGCGATCATGAAAATACGTACTACAATTCAAGGACGTGAATGCGCATCAAGAAACATGCACAAAAACACTCACTAGAAAAGATACGCACATGAGTAAAAGTTCAAAAGCATGCACAAAAGTACTCACGCAAAAGTTCATTCGCAAAAAGGATCATGAAAACACAAACTACAATCCTAGGACATTAATACAAATCAACAAACATGCACAAACACGCTCCCTCAAATGGACATGCACAAAAACGTACATGTAAAAAAACATGCGCAAAAGTGCATCCGCAACGATGTTCTTAAAAACACGAACTACAATACTATGACTTTAATACGCATCAACAGACAACAGCAAAAACACTAGATAAAAAAGTTACAATGGAGTGTAGCAATAATACTCGACGTTTACGTTCACGTGGATTTTTGTTTGGATTAATTTATATTTCTTTTTTTATTGGTGGATTTGGTATCTTCTAGGTACAAAACGAGAATTAGGTGTCCAAGAAGCAAAAATGACCAAAGGGTAAGAAAAGAGTTGCAATTAAGATAATAAAATCAAATTAGAAGAGGGAATCCCTCAACATCTTTGGTAGTGTCCACCAAGTCGAGCATAACTCTCTCATCTGAACTCCTAATCGACTAGTTCCGGTGGCATTCGAAAGCTATTTCAGTGGGCTACAATTCCCGTCTAATGTGAAAATTCCAAATTCGGACTCGAACATGGTCAAAATTGGATAACAAAAGCGATCATGAAAATACGTACTACAAATCAAGGACGTGAATGCGCATCAAGAAACGTGCACTAAAACACTCACTAGAAAAGATACGCACATGAGTAAAAGTTCAAAAGCATGCACAAAAGTACTCACGCAAAAGTGCATTCGCAAAAAAAATCATGAAAACACAAACTACAATCCTAGGACATTAATACAAATCAACAAACATGCACAAACACGCTCCCTCAAATGGACATGCACAAAAACGTACATGTAAAAAAACATGCGCAAAAGTGCATCCGCAACGACGTTCTTAAAAACACGAACTACAATACTATGACTTTAATACGCATCAACAGACAACAGCAAAAACACTAGATAAAAAAGATACAATGGAGTGTAGCAATAATACTCGACATTTACGTTTACGTGGATTTTTGTTTGGATTAATTTATATTTTTTTTATTGGTGGATTTGGTATATTTTAGGTACAAATCGAGAATTGGGTGTCAAGGAAGCAAAAATGACCAAAGGGTAAGAAAAGAGTTGCAATTAAGAAAATAAAATCAAATTAGAAGAGAGAATCCCTCAACATCTTTGGTAGTGTCCACGAAGTCGAGCATAACTCTCTCATCCGAACTCCTAATCGACTGGTTCCGGTGGCATTCGAAAGCTATTTCAGTGGGCTTCAATTCCCGTCTAACGTGAAAATTCCAAATTCAGACTCGAACATGGTCAAAATTGGATAACAAAAGCAATCATGAAAATACGTATTACAATTCAAGGACGTGAATGCGCATCAAGAAACGTGCACAAAAACACTCACTAGAAAAGATACACACATGAGTAAAAGTTCAAAAGCATGCACAAAAGTACTCACGCAAAAGTGCAATCGCAAAAAAAATCATGAAAACACAAACTACAATCCTAGGACATTAATACAAATCAACAAACATGCACAAACACGCTCCCTCAAATGGACATGCACAAAAATGTACATGTAAAAAAACATGCGCAAAAGTGCATCCGCAACGACGTTCTTAAAATCACGAACTACAATACTATGACTTTAATACGCATCAACAGACAACAGCAAAAACACTAGATAAAAAAGATACAATAGAGTGTAGCAATAATACTCGACATTTACGTTTACGTGGATTTTTGTTTGGATTAATTTATATTTTTGTTTTTATTGGTGTATTTGGTTTATTTTAGGTACAAATCGAGAATTTGAGGTCCAGGAAGCAAAAATGACCAAAGGGTAAGAAAAGAGTTGCAATTAATACAATAAAATCAAATTCGAAGAGAGAATCCCTCAACATCTTTGGTAGTGTCCACGAAGTCGAGCATAAGTCTCTCATCCGAACTCCTAATTGACTGGTTCCGGTGGCATTCAAAAGCTATTTCAGTGGGCTACAATTCCCGTCTAACGTGAATATTCCAAATTCGGACTCGAACATGGTCAAAATTGGATAACAAAAGCAATCATGAAAATACGTACTACAATTCAAGGACGTGAATGCGCATCAAGAAACGTGCACAAAAAAACTCACAAGAAAAGATACGCATATGAGTAAAAGTTCAAAAGCATGCCCAAAAAGTACTCACGCAAAAAGTGCATTCTCAAAAAAAATCACGAAAACACAAACTACAATCCTAGGACATTAATACAAAATCAACAAACATGCACAAACACGCTCCCTCAAATGGACATGCACAAAAACGTACATGTAAAAAAACATGCCCAAAAGTGCATCCGCAGCGACGTTCTTAAAAACACGAACTACAATACAATGACTTTAATACGCATCAACAGACAACAGCAAAAACACTAGATAAAAAAGATACAACGGAGTGTAGCAATAATACTCGACGTTTACGTTTACGTGGATTTTTGTTTGGATTAATTTATATTTTTGTTTTTATTAGTGGATTTGGTATCTTTTAGGTACAAATCGAGAATTAGGGGTCCAGGAAGCAAAAATGACAAAAGGGTAAGAAAAGAGTTGCAATTAAGAAAGTAAAATCAAATTAGAAGAGAGAATCCCTCAACATCTTTGGTAGTGTCCGCGAAGTCTAGCATAACTCTCTCATCCGAACTCCAAATCGACTGGTTCCGGTGGCATTCGAAAGCTATTTCAGTGGGCTACAATTCCCGTATAACGTGAAAATTCCAAATTCGGACTCGAACATGGTGAAAATTGGATAACAAAAGCAATCATAAAAATACGTACTACAATTCTAGGACGTGAATGCGCATCAAGAAACGTGCACAAAAACACTCCCTAGAAAAGATACGCACATGAGTAAAAGTTCAAAAGCATGCACAAAAGTACTCACGCAAAAGTGCATTCGCAAAAAGGATCATGAAAACACAAACTATAATCCTAGGACATTAATACAAATCAACAAACATGTACAAACACGCTCCCTCAAATGGACATGCACAAAAACCTTCATGTAAAAAAACATGCGCAAAAGTGCATCCGCAACGACGTTCTTAAAAACACGAACTACAATACTATGACTTTAATACGCATCAACAGACAACAGCAAAAACACTAGATAAAAAAGATACAATGGAGTGTAGCAATAATACTCGACGTTTACGTTTACGTGGATTTTTTTTGGATTAATTTATATTTTTGGTTTTATTGGTGGATTTGGTATCTTTTAGGTACAAATCAAGAATTAGGTGTCTAGGAAG
Organism: Erythranthe guttata; assembly: GCF_000504015.1. The sequence continues at coordinate 143,631 of NW_012192830.1, forward strand.
CAAAAATGACCAAAGGGTAAGAAAAGAGTTGTAGTTAAGAAAATAAAATCAAATCAGAAGAGAGAATCCCTCAACATCTTTGGTAGTGTCCACGAAGTCGAGCATAACTCTCTCATCCGGACTCCAATTCGACTGGTTCCGGTGGCATTAGAAAGCTATTTCAGTGGGTTACAATTCCCATCGAACGTGAAAATTCCAAATTCGGACTCGAACATGGTCAAAATTGGATAACAAAAGCGATCATGAAAATAAGTACTACAATTCAACGACGTGAATGCGCATCAAGAAACGTGCACAAAAACACTCGCTAGAAAATATACGAACATGAGTAAAAGTTCAAAAGCCTACACAAGAGTACTCACGCAAAAGTGCATTCGGAAAAAGGATCATGAAAACACAAACTACAATCCTTGGACATTAATACAAATCAACAAACATGCACAGACACGCTCCCTCAAATGGACATGCACAAAAACGTACATGTAAAAAAACATGCGCAAAAGTGCATCCGCAACGACGTTCTTAAAAACCAAACTACAATACTATGACTTTAATACGCATCAACAGACAACAACATAAACACTAGATAAAAAAAGATAAAATGGAGTGTAGCAATAATACTCGACATTTACGTTTACGTGGATTTTTGTTTGGATTAATTTATATTTCTGTTTATTATTGGTGGATTTGGTATCTTTTAGGTACAAATCGAGAATTAAGTGTCCCGGAAGCAAAAATGACCAAAGGGTAAGAAAAGAGTTGCAATTAAGAAAATAAAATCAAATTAGAAGAGGGAATCCCTCAACACCTTTGGTAGTGTCCACGAAGTCGAGCATAACTCTCTCATCTGAATTCCTAATCGACTAGTTCCGGTGGCATTCGAAAGCTATTTCAGTGGACTACAATTCCCGTCTAACGTGAAAATTCCAAATTCGGACTCGAACATGGTCAAAATTTGATAACAAAAGCGATCATGAAAATACGTACTACAATTCAAGGACGTGAATGCGCATCAAGAAACGTGCACAAAAACACTCGCTAGAAAAGATACGCACATGAGTAAACGTTCAAAAGCATGCACAAAAGTACTCAGGCAAAAGTGCATTCGCAAAAAGGATCATGAAAACACAAACTACAATCATTGGACATTAATACAAATCAACAAACATGCACAAACACGCTCCCTAAAATGGACATGCACAAAAACGTACATTTAAAAAAACATGCGCAAAAGTGCATCCGCAACGATGTTCTTAAAAACACGAACTACAATACTATGACTTTAATACGCATCAACAGACAACAACAAAAACACTAGATAAAAAAGATACAATGGAGTGTAGCAATAATACTCGACGTTTACGTTTACGTGGATTTTTGTTTGGATTAATTTATATTTCCGTTTTTATTCGTGGATTTGGTATCTTTTAGGTACAAATCGAGAATTAGGTGTCGAGGAATCAAAAATGATCAAAGGGTAAGAAAAGAGTTGCAATTAAGAAAATAAAATCAAATTAGATGAGAGAATCCCTCAACATCTTTGGTAGTGTCCACGAAGTTGAGCATAACACTCTCATCCGGACTCCAAATCGACTGGTTCCGGTGGAATTAGAAAGCTATTTCAGTGGCCTACAATTCCCGTCTAACGGGAAAATTCCAAATTCGGACTCGAACATGGTCACAATTGGATAACAAAAGCAATCCTGAAAATACGTACTACAATTCAAGGACGTGAATGCGCATCAAGAAACGTGCACAAAAACACTCGCTGGAAAAAATACGCACATGTGTAAAAGTTCAAAAGCATGCACAAAAGTACTCACGCAAAAGTGCATTCTCAAAAAGGATCATGAAAACACAAACTACAATCCTAGGACATTAATACAAATCAACAAACATGCACAAACACGCTCCCTCAAATGGACATGCACAAAAACGTAAATGTAAAAAAACATGCGCCAAAGTGCTTCCGCAACGACGTTCTTAAAAACACGAACTACAATACTATGACGTTAATACGCATCAACAGACAACAGCAAAAACACTAGATAAAAAAGATACAATGGAGTGTAGAAATAATACTCGACGTTTACGTATACGTGGATTTTTGTTTGAATTAATTTATTTTTCTGTTTTTATTGGTGGATTTGGTATCTTTTAGGTACAAATCGAGAAATAGGTGTCCAAGAAGCAAAAAGTATCAAAGGCTATGAAAAGAGTTGCAATTAAGAAAATAAAATCAAATTAGAAGAGAGAATCCCTCAACATCTTTGGTAGTGTCCACGAAGTCGAGCATAACTGTCTCATCTGGACTCCAAATCGACTGGTTCCGGTGGTATAGAAAGCTATTTCAGTCGGCTACAATTCCCGTCTTACGGGAAAATTCCAAATTCGGACTCGAACATGGTCACAATTTGATAACAAAAGCGATCATGAAAATACGTACTACAATTCAAGGACGTGAATGCGCATCAAGAAACGTGCACAAAAAAACTCGCTAGAAAAGATACGCACATGAGTAAAAGTTCAAAAGCATGCACAAAAGTACTCACGCAAAAGTGCATTTGGAAAAAGGATCATGAAAACACAAACTACAATCCTAGGACATTAATACAAATCAACAAACATACACAAACACACTCCCTCAAATGGACATGCACATAAACGTACATGTATAAAAACATGCGCAAAAGTACATCCGCAACGACATTCTTAAAACACGAACTACAATACTATGACTTTAATACGCATCAACAGACAACAGCAAAAACACTAGATAAAAAAGATACAATGGAGTGTAGCAATAATACTCGACGTTTACGTTTACGTTGATTCTTGTTTGGATTAGTTTATATTTCTGTTTTTATTGGTGGATTTGATATCTTTTAGGTACAAATCGAGAATTAGGTGTCTAGGAATCAAAAATGATCAAAGGGTAAGAAAGGAGTTGCAATTAAGAAAATAAAATCAAATTAGAAGAGAGAATCCCT
>NW_012192830.1:159435-181991 GCF_000504015.1 Erythranthe guttata
ATTAATTTATATTTTCTGTTTTTATTGGTGGATTTGGTATCCTTTAGGTACAAATCGAGAATTAGGTGTCCAGGAAGCAAAAATGACCAAAGGGTAAGAAAAGAGTTGCAATTAAGAAAATAAAATCAAATTAGAAGAGAGAATCCCTCAACATCTTTGGTAGTGTCCACGAAGTCGAGCATAACTCTCTCATCCGGACTCCAAATCGACTGGTTCCGGTGGCATTAGAAAGCTATTTCAGTTGGCTACAATTCCCGTCTAACGTGAAAATTCCAAATTCGACTCGAACATGGTCAAAATTGGATAACAAAAGCGATCATGAAAATACGTACTACAATTCAAGGACGTGAATGCGCATCAAGAAACATGCACAAAAACACTCGCTAGAAAAGATACGCACATGAGTAAAAGTTCAAAAGCATGCACAAAAGTACTCACGCAAAAGTGCATTCGCAAAAAGGATCATGAAAACAAAAACTACAATCCTAGGACATTAATACAAATCAACAAACATGCACAGACACGCTCCCTCAAATGGACATGCACAAAAACGTACATGTAAAAAAACTTGCGCAAAAGTGCATCCCCAACAACATTCTTAAAAACACAAACTACAATACTATGACTTTAATACGCATCATTAGACAACAGCTAACTAACTAGATAAAAAAGATACAATGGAGTGTAGCAATAATACTCGACGTTTACGTTTACGTGGATTTTTGTTTGGATTAATTTATATTTCTGTTTTTATTGGTGGATTTGGTATCCTTTAGGTACAAATCGAGAATTAGGTGTCCAGGAAGCAAAAATGACCAAAGGGTAAGAAAAGAGTTGCAATTAAGAAAATAAAATCAAATTAGAAGAGAGAATCCCACAACATCTTTGGTAGTGTCCACGAAGTCGAGCATAACTCTCTCATCCGGACTCCAAATCGACTAGTTCCGGTGGCATAAGAAAGCTATTTCAGTGGGCTACCATTCCCGTCTAACATGAAAATTCCAAATTCGGACTCGAACATGGTCAAAATTGGATAACAAAAGCGATCATGAAAATACGTACTACAGTTCAAGGACGTGAATGCGGATCAAGAAACGTGCACAAAAACACTCGCTAGAAAAGATACGCACATGAGTACAAGTTCAAAAGCATGCACAAAAGTACTCACGCAAAAGTGCACTCGCAAAAAGAGTCATGAAAACAAAAACTACAATCCTAGGACATTAATACAAATCAACAAACATGCACAGACACGCTCCCTCAAATGGACATGCACAAAAACGTACATGTAAAAAAACATGCGCAAAAGTGCATCCGCAACGACGTTCTTAAAAAAACGAACTACAATACAATGACGTTAATACGCATCATTAGACAACAGCTAAAACACTAGATAAAAAAGATACAATGGAGTGTAGCAATAATACTCGACGTTTACGTTTACGTTGATTTTTGTTTGGATTAATTTATATTTCTGTTTTTATTGGTGGATTTAATATCCTTTAGGTACAAATCTAGAATTAGGTGTCCAGGAAGCAAAAATGACCAAAGGGTAAGAAAAGAGTTGCAATTAAGAAAACAAAATCAAATTAGGAGAGAGAATCCCTCAAAATCATTGGTAGTGTCCACGAAGTCGAGCATAACGCTCTCATCCGGACTCCAAATCGACTGGTTCCAGTGGCATTAGAAAGCTATTTCAGTGGGCTACAATTCCCGTCTAACGTGAAAATTCCAAATTCGGACTCGAACATGGTTAAACTTGGATAACAAAAGCGATCATGAAAATACGTACTACAATTCAAGGACGTGAATGCGCATCAAGAAACGTGCACAAAAACACTCGCTAGAAAAGATACGCACATGAGTAAAAGTTCAAAAGCATGCACAAAAGTACTCACGCAAAAGTGCATTCGCAAAAAGGATCATGAAAACAAAAACTACAATCCTAGGACATTAATACAAATCAACAAACATGCACAGACACGCTCCCTCAAATGGACATGCACAAAAACGTACATGTAAAAAAACTTGCGCAAAAGTGCATCCCCAACGACATTCTTAAGAACACAAACTACAATACTATGACTTTAATACGCATCATTAGACAACAGCTAACTGACTAGATAAAAAAGATACAATAGAGTGTAGCAATAATACTCGACGTTTACGTTTACGTGGAATTTTGTTTGGATTAATTTATATTTCTGTTTTTATTGGTGGATTTGGTATCCTTTAGGTACAAATCGAGATTTAGGTGTCCAGGAAGCAAAAATGACCAAAGGGTAAGAAAACAGTTGCAATTAAGAAAATAAAATCAAATTAGAAGAGAGAATCCCACAACATCTTTGATAGTGTCCACGAAGTCGAGCATAACTCTCTCATCCGGACTCCAAATCGACTAGTTCCGGTGGCATAAGAAAGCTATTTCAGTGGGCTACAATTCCCGTCTAACGTGAAAATTCCAAATTCGGACTCGAACATGGTCAAAATTGGATAACAAAAGCGATCATGAAAATACGTACTACAGTTCAAGGACGTGAATGCGCACCAAGAAACGTGCACAAAAACACTCGCTAGAAAAGATACGCACATGAGTAAAAGTTCAAAAGCATGCACAAAAGTACTCACGCAAAAGTGCACTCGCAAAAAGAATGATGAAAACAAAAACTACAATCCTAGGACATTAATACAAATCAACAAAAATGCACAGACACGCTCCCTCAAATGGACATGCACAAAAACGTACATGTAAAAAAACATGCGCAAAAGTGCATCCGCAACGACGTTCTTAAAAACTCGAACTACAAAAAGTATGACGTTAATACGCATCATTAGACAACAGCTAAAACACTAGATAAAAAAGATACAATGGAGTGTAGCAATAACACTCGACGTTTACGTTTACGTGGATTTTTGTTTGGATTAATTTATATTTCTGTTTTTATTGGTGGATTTGGTATCCTTTAGGTACAAATCGAGAATTAGGTGTCCAGGAATCAAAAATGACCAAAGGGTAAGAAAAGAGTTGCAATTAAGAAAATAAAATCAAATTAGAAGAGAGAATCCCTCAACATCTTTGGTAGTGTCCACGAAGTCGAGCATAACTCTCTCATCCGTACTCCAAATCGACTGGTTCCGGTGGCATTAGAAAGCTATTTCAGTTGGCTACAATTCTCGTCTAACGTGAAAATTCCAAATTCGAACTCGAACATGGTCAAAATTGGATAACAAAACCCATCATGAAAATACGTACTACAGTTCAACGACGTGAATGCGCATCAAGAAACGTGCACAAAAACACTCGCTAGAAAAGAATACGCACATGAGTAAAAGTTCAAAAGCATGCACAAAAGTACTCACGCAAAAGTGCACTCGCAAAAAGGATCATGAAAACAAAAACTACAATCCTAGGACATTAATACAAATCAACAAACATGCACAGACACGCTCCCTCAAATGGACATGCACAAAAACGTACATGTAAAAAAACTTGCGCAAAAGTGCATCCCCAACAACATTCTTAAAAACACAAACTACAATACTATGACTTTAATACGCATCATTAGACAACCGCTAACTGACTAGATAAAAAAGATACAATGGAGTGTAGCAATAATACTCGACGTTTACGTTTACGTGGATTTTTGTTTGGATTAATTTATATTTCTGTTTTTATTGGTGGATTTGGTATCCTTTAGGTACAAATCGAGGATTAGGTGTCCAGGAAGCAAAAATGACCAAAGGGTAAGAAAAGAGTTGCAATTAAGAAAATAAAATCAAATTAGAAGAGAGAATCCCACAACATCTTTGGTAGTGTCCACGAAGTCGAGCATAACTCTCTCATTCGGACTCCAAATCGACTGGTTCTGGTGGCATTAGAAAGCTATTTCAGTTGGCGATAATTCCCGTCTAACGTGAAAATTCCAAATTCGGACTCGAACATGGTCAAAATTGGATAACAAAAGCGATCATGAAAATACGTACTACAATTCATGGACGTGAATGCGCATCAAGAAACGTTCACAAAAACACTCGCTAGAAAAGATACGCACATGAGTAAAAGTTCAAAAGCATGCACAAAAGTACTCACGCAAAAGTGCATTCGCAAAAAGGATCATGAAAACAAAAACTACAATCCTAGGACATTAATACAAATCAACAAACATGCACAGACACGCTCCCTCAAATGGATATTGTTGGGTGCTAAATACCAACACGCAAGTGCACGTATCGCAAACAAGTAGTAAAAGCGGACTCGTGAGAGTCGGATGTCGATCCCACAGGTAATACGTAAATTATCTAATCCTAAGTACCAAATTCTAACAACTATGATTTTTATCCAGCCTACGCAAGTTTGTCGAGTTAAATCAATTAAACAATTAAACTAATTAAGAAAGCAAAGAATCACGAGAAAATATCAATATAAAACGGACCTAGGATTTTATCTTCCCCCTATGCAAGAATTGCTCACCCAAAACCCCTCAATTATGAAATATATGATTCATGATTATTAACCCGAGACACAAATTTACTCATAACCCGCTATCGCGTGTATTATGAGTCTATTATTCATAAACGGTTCACTATATGTCTATGCAAACAAATTATGAAAAAAGCATTAACTAACAAGTCTCGTATATGGCTACCTAAGGTGATATCTGTATGTCTACGATACCACATGCAATTGACACACTCATCCGGTGAAAACTACTCGAAGGTTCTTCTACTTACCGTCTAATTATCAAAATTGCTCTGTCGAGTCAATCCCAATAATCACATATAAAGCACATAAATTGATCAAGTTCATGCACTAACAATCATAACAAGTAGAAGAAATAATCATAAAATCATAATCGCATAATCTCAAGAAAACGGGTTCACCATCCCCACATAGGGTTCCAACAAAATCCTAGATTAAAAACTTAGCTACTCATAACGAAAAACATAATAAAAGTAATAAAAGTCATAGATTAAGAAAAGATAGGTGAAAGAAGAATTATGATGAAGAGTTGTCAATTCTCCGTTTTCGATTCTTCGTTCTCTCGCTCCTCTCGCTCCAAGGTTGTGTCAAAAGTCCCTTGATTCGTGCTTGGTTTGGGCTTAAATAGATGTCCCAACTTGGTAGATGATTCTAGGTTTCCTTGTGTGTTTAAAAGTCCAAAATTGCCTCCAACGTGATTTGGCACGGCCGCGCGAAAATCAGTGCAATTCTCGCACGGCCGCGCGAGAATCGCCGAACCTTCTGCCCAAATTCAGCATTTGGCACGGCCGTGCCTAAAATAGGCTAATTTTGGCACGGCCGTGCGGGCCTGTTTTCAGCCAATTTCAGCATATTTTTGATTATTTCACTTTTGGCCCATATTTTCTCCAAATTTGCAGTTTTGACCTCAAACTTTTCCAATTCTTCAATTTATACCTAAAATACAATAAATCAACTTTTTAACCACCAATTATCGTTAAATCACACCAAAAGCTCAAATAAAAAGGTACGATAAAGTATAAGAATATATACTTAACTGACATGCACAAAAACGTACATGTAAAAAAACATGCGCAAAAGTGCATCCGCAACGACGTTCTTAAAAACTCGAACTACAATACTATGACTTTAATACGCATCATTAGACAACAGCTAAAACACTAGATAAAAAAGATACAATGGAGTGTAGCAATAATACTCGACGTTTACGTTTACGTGGATTTTTGTTTGGATTAATTTATATTTCTGTTTTTATTGGTGGATTTGGTATCCTTTAGGTACAAATCGAGAATTAGGTGTCCAGGAAGCAAAAGTGACCAAAGGGTAAGAAAAGTGTTGCAATTAAGAAAATAAAATCAAATTAGAAGAGAGAATCCCTCAAAAATTTTGGTAGTGTCCAAGAAGTCGAGCATAACTCTCTCATCTGGACTCCAAATCGACTGGTTCCGGTGGCATTAGAAAGCTATTTCAGTGGGCTACAATTCTCGTCTAACGTGAAAATTCCAAATTCGGACTCGAACATGGTCAAAATTGGATAACAAAAGCGATCATCAAAATACGTACTACAATTCAAGGACGTGAATGCGCATCAAGAAACGTGCACAAAAACACTCGCTAGAAAAGATACGCACACGAGTAAAAGTTCAAAAGCATGCACAAAAGTACTCACGCAAAAGTGCAATCGCAAAAAGGATCATGAAAACAAAAACTACAATCCTAGGACATTAATACAAATCAACAAACATGCACAGACACGCTCCCTCAAATGGACATGCACAAAAACGTACATGTAAAAAAACTTGCGCAAAAGTGCATCCCCAACAACATTCTTAAAAACACAAACTACAATACTATGACTTTAATACGCATCATTTTTCAACAGCTGACTGACTAGATAAAAAAGATACAATGGAGTGTAGCAATAATACTCGACGTTTACGTTTACGTGGATTTTTGTTTGGATTAATTTATATTTCTGTTTTTATTGGTGTATTTGGTATCCTTTAGGTACAAATCGAGAATTAGGTGTCCAGGAAGCAAAAATGACCAAAGGGTAAGAAAAGACTTGCAATTAAGAAAATAAAATCAAATTAGAAGAGAGAATCCCACAACATCTTTGGTAGTGTCCACGAAATCGAGCATAACTCTCTCATTCGGACTCCAAATCGACTGGTTCCGGTGGCATAAGAAAGCTATTTCAGTGGGCTACAATTCCCGTCTAACATGAAAATTCCAAATTCGGACTCGAACATGGTCAAAATTGGATAACAAAAGCGATCATGAAAATACGTACTACAGTTCAAGGACGTGAATGCGCACCAAGAAACGTGCACAAAAACACTCGCTAGAAAAGATACCCACATGAGTAAAAGTTCAAAAGCATGCACAAAAGTACTCACGCAAAAGTGCACTCGCAAAAAGAATCAGGAAAACAAAAACTACAATCCTAGGACATTAATACAAATCAACAAACATGCACAGACACGCTCCCTCAAATGGACATGCACAAAAACGTACATGTAAAAAAACATGCGCAAAAGTGCATCCGCAACGACGTTCTTAAAAACTCGAACTACAATGCTATGACTTTAATACGCATCATTAGACAACAGCTAAAACACTAGATAAAAAAGATACAATGGAGTGTAGCAATAATACTCGACGTTTACGTTTACGTGGATTTTTGTTTGGATTAATTTATATTTCTGTTTTTATTGGTGGATTTGGTATCCTTTAGGTACAAATCGAGAATTAGGTGTCCAGGAAGCAAAAATGACCAAAGGGTAAGAAAAGAGTTGCAATTAAGAAAATAAAATCAAATTAGAAGAGAGAATCCCTCAACATCTTTGGTAGTGTCCACGAAGTCGAGCATAACTCTCTCATCCGGACTCCAAATCGCCTGGTTCCGGTGGCATTAGAAAGCTATTTAAGTTGGCTACAATTCCCGTCTAACGTGAAAATTCCAAATTCGGACTCGAACATGGTCAAAATTGGATAACAAAAGCGATCATGAAAATACGTACACAAAAACGTACATGTAAAAAAACATGCGCAAAAGTGCATCCCCAACAACATTCTAAAAAAAAAAAGCTACAATACTATGACTTTAATACGCATCATTAGACAACAGCTAAAACACTAGATAAAAAAGATACAATGGAGTGTAGCAATAATACTCGACGTTTACGTTTACGTGGATTTTTGTTTGGATTAATTTATATTTCTCTTTTTATTGGTGGATTTGGTATCCTTTAGGTACAAATCGAGAATTAGGTGTCCAGGAAGCAAAAAATGACCAAAGGGTAAGAAAAGAGTTGCAATTAAGAAAATAAAATCAAATTAGAAGAGAGAATCCCTCAACATCTTTCGTAGTGTCCACGAAGTCGAGCGTAACTCTCTCATCCGGACTCCAAATTGACTGGTTCCGGTGGCATTAGAAAGCTATTGCAGTGGGCTACAATTCCCGTCTCACGTGAAAATTCCAAATTCGGACTCGAACATGGTCAAAATTGGATAACAAAAGCGATCATGAAAATACGTACTACAGTTCAAGGACGTGAATGCGCATCAAGAAACGTGCACAAAAACACTCGCTAGAAAAGATACGCACATGAGTAAAAGTTCAAAAGCATGCACAAAAGTACTCATGCAAAAGTGCACTCGCAAAAAGAATCATGAAAAAAAAACTACAATCCTAGGACATTAATACAAATCAACAAACATGCACAGACACGGTCCCTCAAATGGACATGCACAAAAACGTACATGTAAAAAAACATGCGCAAAAGTGCATCCGCAACGACGTTCTTAAAAACACAAACTACAAGACTATGACTTTAATTCGCATCATTAGACAATAGCTAAAACACTAGATAAAAAAGATACAATGGAGTGTAGCAATAATACTCGACGTTTACGTTTACGTGGATTTTTGTTTGGAATAATTTATATTTCTGTTTTTATTGGTGGATTTGGTATCCTTTAGGTACAAATCGAGAATTAGGTGTCCAAGAAGCAAAAATGACCAAAGGGTAAGAAAAGAGTTGCAATTAAGAAAATAAAATCAAATTAGAAGTGAGAATTGTTGGGGATCGTGCATGTATACGCAGCGGAATTTAAAATTTTTTATATCGAACTAGTTTCGATTACATGCATAAACTAATCACATAGTCAACGTACCTTAACGCTTTCGCCATACATATGGTAATTATCGATTTAATTGAAAAACGCGTAAAACCGAAAATTACGAAACATGCTTATACTTCATTTCACAAAATCGAAACATGTAATCACGTATTACTCATGCTCGCAAATTAATAATCATACAAACATGTTCGAATCGAATTACGAAAGTTCCGATTTAATTACCTCTTGTAGCGTGCGATTTCGACGAATCGAAATCCTAGAACGAGTCACGTACAAGCTACTAATTACCAATCCTCGGGGCTGCGATTCACGGCTGGAACAAGCTGATCCAACAAGAATAAAACGAAGGAAACGAGAGAAGAAAAACCGGCGGTTTTCCGGCGGTGGTCGGCGGTGGCGCGCCGGTGGAGCAACGGCCGAAGAGGGGAGCGGCTAGGGCTTGAGCGGCTAGGGTTTGGTGCTGAAAATCTGATCTCAAACTCTTGTTTGAGGTCTATTTATACCTAGGGTTTTCAACCCTAGCGGGCTTAAGTCATTGGGCTTGACCCACTGATGCATTAAACCCATTCCCTCGTCGGCCTCGTTTCTAATAAACGATCGTTCACAAAATTATAACAAAATTATATTTGTGACGAGCTCAAAGCCCTCGTCGATACGAGTGCCTCTTCGAAATTTCCAATTTCCAAAATTGGAAACTTCCACTTCAGTGGACTTGCTAAATCGGGAAACTTCCCAATTTAGAAAGTTCACTAAATTCCGCATTTCTCTCTTTCTCTACGTTTATTCCGATTCGCAATCCACAATTACGAATCTTGGATTCAATCATATCGACATCCAATCGTTCAAAGATTAACACATTAATCTATGCTTGTTGTTATCAAGGATCTATATTACACGAGAAGTGTGACCCTCAATGGTTCAGGTGTATGCTAGCCGTGGGCTCACAACTCTTTGTGATTCGAACAACACATTGTTCTTATACGAACTCCTCCCAAGAGTCCCGATTAGAGTAAACTCATTTTACCTAATCCCGATCAAATCGGTGCCCAACGAATCAAGATTGGCGTCTAGCAACTACGCATCATGATTCCCTAGATACAAATGAAGTGCCTGCAAGAACCTTATGATATAGTTAGCGTACAGTACGATCCCTTCGTAGCACATGTCCCGATTGAACTAGAGGCATTGGTTCACCGAGACCTCTTATAAAGTTCAATAACCGTGCGAACGTTCTAGGTATTATAAATCCGTTCGTGTGCGACTTAGGGAAACACATTTCCGTAATCACCCCACTATCAACTCTGGCCAGAGATTCCATGGATTATAAACCGTCAGAACACACAGGACATCCATGACTACTCAAGCGCTCGAATCCCCTACTACAATGCACAGACTTCACACTAGATTTCGGATTGCACGAACGTTGGCCCTTGGAGTGGTCCGCGGTGGGACTCAGGGACAGGTCACGATACAATCGGTCCTCTAGTGAAGTCACGGTGATGTCTGGGTCTTAAGGACTAATGGTGTACAACTATATCTTAGAAACCTATTACTCGATGAATGAGAACCACTTATAGATTTCTAGGGCGAGGGAGTTCAGTGAACTCATCCAGTATGAGCACCCACTCAAGTATGCCGATGTCACAACACCGAGGACTGATGAGACGCAGTACACATACACTAAGTGCTAGTCTCAAAAGGGAAAGGCCGGTATCCTCATTATTGGCGTAACCCATCGACTAGGAACAAGGTTTAACAGTTACATTACATTGCTGAGTTATCTCACGATTCTACTAGATCAACTCACAGTAATAGAGTAACTCGGTAGGACTATATCTATGCTGCTTGCATGGGATAACAGATATAGAATGCCAAATAAGATATTTTATTATTACGAACGAAAAACGATTGTTTTATTACAAAGAAAAGAGAAAGACCACAGCCACAAGTTGGCTTGCCGGTCACCTACTCTAACAATCTCCCACTTGACCTAAAGCCAACTACTCATAAATCTAAGTCCCATCGACTCTCGATGTTTCTCGTGGACTGATCCTGACAATGGCTTGGTGAAGGGATCTGCAATATTGTCCTCCAAGGTGACTCTGTCTAGCTTGACTTCACCTCTCTCTATGATCTCTCGGATCACATGGTATTTTCTCAACACGTGCTTCGACTTCTGATGAGCTCTTGGTTCCTTAGCTTGCGCTACGGCTCCGTTGTTATCGCAGTACAGCCGTACTGGATCGTTAGCGTTCGGAAATACACCCAACTCTTGGATGAATTTCCTAATCCATGACCCTTCCTTTGAAGCATCTCATGCTGCAATATATTCAGCCTCGGTGGTGGAATCAGCCGTCGTGCCTTGTTTGGAACTCTTCCAACACACGGCACCTCCGTTGACTTTGAATATATACCCCGAGTTTGACTTTGAGTCATCCACGTCCGATTGAAAACTAGAATCCGTGAAGCCTTCTAATTTCAACTCGGTATCCCCATAGACCAAAAAAAAATCTCGAGTTCTTCGTAAGTACTTGAGAATGTCGTTCACAGCCTTCCAATGGGCTGGGCCGGGGTCGGACTGATATCTGCTTGTGACGCTCACAGCATACGCAATATCAGGTCGTGTACACAGCATGCCATACATTATGCTTCCTATAGCGGATGCATAAGGTGTCCTTTTCATCTCCTCGATTTCCATTTGCGTTTGAGGACGCATGGATTTCGAGAGACGAACCCCATGGGACATTGGCAAGAATCCCTTCTTGAATTCTTCCATGCTAAACCGTTTAAGAACGGTGTCTATGTACATGGATTGGGACAAGCCAAGCAATCTCCTCGATCTATCTCTATAGATCCGTATTCCCAATACGTAGGATGCTTCTCCCAAATCCTTCATCGAGAAACGTGTGGATAACCATACTTTAGTCGACTGCAACATCCCTACATCATTCCCAATGAGTAGTATGTCATCAACATAAAGTACAAGAAAAGTCACTTCACTCCCACTAACCTTCTTGTAGACACAAGGTTCCTCCGGGTTTTTCACAAATTCAAACTCTTTGATAGTTGTGTCGAACCTTTTGTTCCAACTACGGGATGCTTGTTTCAATCCATAAATGGATCGCTGGAGTTTGCAAACCTTTTGCTCATCTCCAGAAGATATGAAGCCTTCCGGCTGCGCCATGTAAATTTCTTCCTCAATGTCCCCATTAAGGAAAGCGGTCTTCACATCCATTTGCCATATCTCGTAGTCATACCACGCAGAGATGGCCAGCAAAATCCTAATGGACTTAAGCATAGCAACTGGAGAGAAGGTTTCCTCATAGTCAACTCCTTGCTTTTGAGTATAACCCTTCGCTACCAATCTAGCCTTGTAGGTCGATACCTTTCCATCTACTCCAATTTTCTTCTTATAGATCCACTTGCAGCCTATGGGAACAATTCCCTCGGGTGGATCTACCAAGGTCCATACCTTGTTGGAGTACATAGAGTCCATTTCGGATTTCATGGCATTAAGCCAATGTCCCTTGTCTGTATCCGATACAGCTTCGTTGAAAGTTCTAGGATCACATCCTTGGTCAACTTCATGAACGAGGAATAACCTATCGGGCGCTCTCCGAACTCTTTCGGATCTACGCAGCGACGGTTCAGGAGGTATGTTAGTGGTTTGTTGAATTGGTTCATTATCTGATTGTTGTGCTTGAACTTCAGATTGTGGTTCTCGAACTTCTTCGAGATCAACTACACTGCCCTTTCTATCCGATAGAAATTCCTTCTCAAGGAACACGGCATTTCTCGAGACGAACACCTTTGCCTCGGAAACATAGTAGAATTCGTATCCCATGGAATCCTCGGGATACCCCACAAAATAGCATAGGTCGGATTTTCCATCCCACTTATCTCCCACTAGCCGCTTCACGTAAGCGGGACAACCCCATATCCTAATATGTTTAAACGTGGGTTTCTTGGAGTGCCAAAGTTCATAAGGTGTGGAGTTAACTGCTTTGGTATTAACCCTATTCAGCAAATACACGGCAGTTAGGAGTGCATGACCCCACAGGTATGCCGGTAGCTCGGTGAACCCCATCATAGATCGAACCATGTCTAACAGTGTTCGATTCCGACGTTCGGAAACTCCATTAAGTTGAGGAGTTCCAGGAGGAGTCCATTGAGACAGAATCCCATTCTCTTTAAGATAGTCTATAAACTCAGTACTTAAGTATTCGCCACCACGATCGGATCGTAGTTTCTTAATACGTCTACCGAGTTGGTTTTCTACTTGGTGTCTAAAATCTTTGAACCTTTCAAAAGTTTCAGACTTATACTTCATTAAGTACACGAAACCATACCTAGAATAATCATCGGTAAAGGTAACGAAGTAGTTAAAACCACCCCTAGCACTAACGCTTAGTGGACCACACACGTCTGAATGGATCAAATCCAAAAGACCCTCGGCCCGTTCCATCTTCCCTATGAAGGGAGTCTTGGTCATTTTTCCTTTAAGGCAGGATACACAAGTTTGAAGTGATTTAACGTCCTCCAAGGAGAACATTCCTTCACTAACAAACTTGTTCATCCTTCTCAAGGAAATGTGACCTAGTCGAGCGTGCCAAAGTTGTGCGGGGTTAAGACTTATATCTTTTCGTTTTGCTGATATAACGTTAATAGGTATTTCACTTGGATTCAGTTCATATAAGTTGTTTATAAGCTGTCCCTTACAAATCATATTTTGTTCCTTTTGTATAATGCAAATCGAATTTCCAAAAACAAAAGTAAAACCTTCATTATCCAAAACAGGAATAGAAATAAGGTTTCGAATAAGTGACGGAACAAATAAACAATTGTTCAAAACAATGGAAAAACTAGAATCCAAAACAGAAAGATAAATTGTCCCAATGGCTTCAGCAGCAACCCTTGCTCCGTTGCCCATTCTTAGGTAGGTCTCACCCACATTAAGCTTCCTACTTCTTGTCATGAGCTGCAAATCATTACAAAGATGTGAGCCACAACCAGTATCCAATACCCAAGCAGAAGATTTAACGGACAAGTTAACTTCAACTAAATACGTACCCTTTTCAGAACGTTTCTGATCGAGGTAAGCCTTGCAGTTGCGTCGCCAATGGCCCTTCTCTCCACAATGATGGCAAGCGTCATCAACTTGCTTGGTGACCTTGTCATTCTTCACTCCGCTCGACTCGCCCTTCTCAAGTTTCTTGCTCGGGCCGAAACTCCTTTCTTTCCTTTTCTTCTGGAAAGAGCCTTTCTTTGCAGAAGGAGCAACTAGGAGAACTGATTTCTCCTTCTTGATTGTGGACTCATAGCTGACCAACATGTTCAACAACTCATCCAATGGTGGATCGAGCTTGTTCATGTTGAAGTTCGCTATGAACGATTCATAAGAACTAGGAAGGGACAGTAGGATCAAATCCACCGAGAGCTCGGCCGGGAGGGTGACATCAAGGTTCACCAACTTCTCAAGGAGAGTGATCATCTTGAGACCGTGTTCGTGGACCGAAGCCCCTTCACGCAGCCTCATGGTGATCAACTCCTTGGTAGCTGAGTACCTCGATGCCCTAGTATTCTCACTGTACATGCTTTCAAGATGGTGCTTGATATCATAAGCATGCACGTGAGACTCATACTTCCTCGCGAGCTCTGGCACCATGGATGCTAGCATGTAGCACCTTTCATGGAGGTCGTCCTTCTTCCATGCCTCGAAAGTGGCAGTCTCGTCAGCAGTAGCAGTCGCAGGAAGAGCAGCGGGGGGACGTTCATTGAGCACATAGAGACGCTCCTCGACTTGGAGCACAAGTTTCAGATTGCGAAGCCAATCCAAATAGTTTGGACCGGTGAGTTTGTTTTGGTCGAGGATTGAGGAAAGGGGATGTTTGGACATTGTTGCTAAGAAAATTTTAAGAAGACAATAATTAGAGTTTAGTTCGTAATAATCGTTACAATTAAAATTTTGGACTTTTATGTTTTAATTGTTCTCCCACTAATTTTATCGAATTCCACCACCCTCTAGCAGACAATCGAGAAAACTTATTTTTCTTTAATGGGCTTTAGGTCCAATAGCGCTAATGTAACCCGTAGTTAATCTATCCCGATTACATAAGCCTAAAGGTAGAGTACTATCAATCACATCACTATGTGACCCTAAAGTTCGATTTACCTCACACTTGATAATTACCTAAGTTAATCTAGCGAATATCAAAATCTTCGTGTGTCAAGTCTAGCCTACCAATATGAGATGTCATAGATCCAACTATATCAAACTAATGCAATCCCTAGTTAATCTAGCCGACCACATTAATCCAACATAATTTTATCTATGACCGTATCTCCATCTAATGTCAATTAAATTACAGCTTATCCCACAATAGCACTCCCCGCTAACACGGCTTACTGCACTATCATGAGAGGCTACACATAATTTAATTGTTGGAAGAAGGAAAGAAAAATTCAACAATTTGGTTTTTCTTTATAGCTAGATAATTATTCTTAATTAAGAATGAGGGATTTTATTTATTAAATCTTATTAGCTCATCGGAAGTTTTAGGTTATGATCGTTTGTGATTCCTACAACTATGTTCTCTAGGTATGTGGAAACGCATATTGATCCTAAGAGAGACATACGATCATCATCGTACTTAATCACAATTATTCATCTCATGAATTAATTAATTAATACGATACATTGCAAATATAATTAACGGACCTCCTTCATTCATAAATCAATCAAATAAGAATGAAGTCCATTAGTTATTTGCTATCTAATTTGTGTTCCATTAATTAAACTAATTTAACGATTAAATTAAATAATTAATCCAACACTATTCTTTGAATTCAAATTAAATTAATGGATCAATTATCTAATTTGGGTTTAATTGATAAATAATTTCAAAAATTAAAAATCAATTAATTTTTAATATTAATTTCAGAAAATCAAATTAAATTTTTTTTTTTT
This sequence comes from Erythranthe guttata, assembly GCF_000504015.1. Next base: position 175,029 of record NW_012192830.1, read on the forward strand.
TTTTTTTTTTTGTTGTTGTGCTGACCGGACCGGTCGGACCAGTCCGACCGGACCGGTTCGGTCAGCTGAAAAACAGCAGCAAAAATCGAATTTTTTCAAAATTAAAATTTTTAATATTTTCTGAAATATTCAAAATATTTAATTAATATTAAAACACCCAATTAGATAACACCAATAATTAAACAATTCAACAAATCGAAGCATGCTTTCGAAAACGATAAACACGTTGACAAATAAACGATTAACCCGTGGCTCTGATACCACTGTTGGGGATCGTGCATGTATACGCAGCGGAATTTAAAAAAATTTATATCGAACTAGTTTCGATTACATGCATAAACTAATCACATAGTCAACGTACCTTAACGCTTCCGCCATACATATGGTAATTATCGATTTAATTGAAAAACGCGTAAAACCGAAAATTACGAAACATGCTTATACTTCATTTCACAAAATCGAAACATGTAATCACGTATTACTCATGCTCGCAAATTAATAATCATACAAACATGTTCGAATCGAATTACGAAAGTTCCGATTTAATTACCTCTTGTAGCGTGCGATTTCGACGAATCGAAATCCTAGAACGAGTCACGTACAAGCTGCTAATTACCAATCCTCGGGGCTGCGATTCACGGCTGGAACAAGCTGATCCAGCAAGCAACGAGCGGCGACGAACGGCAGCAGCAGCGGCGGCGCGTGGCAGCGGCAGCGACGGCGCGTGAGCGGCGGTGCGGCGCGTGCGGCGGTGCGTGAATTCGTCGGGGCAGCAGCTCCTCTCCAATTAGGTTTCACCTCGTATTTTCGACCCACTCGAACTACAGCACTAGATGTAAACGAGTTAGATAACAACACGAATAAAACGAAAGAAAAAGAGGAGAAAACCGGCGGTGGTCGGCGGTGGCGCGCCGGTGGAGCAACGGCCGAAGAGGGGAGCGGCTAGGGCTTGAGCGGCTAGGGTTTGGTGCTGAAAATCTGATCTCAAACTCTTGTTTGAGGTCTATTTATACCTAGGGTTTTCAACCCTAGCGGGCTTAAGTCATTGGGCTTGACCCACTGATGCATTAAACCCATTCCCTCGTCAGCCTCGTTTCTAATAAACGATCGTTCACAAAATTATAACAAAATTATATTTGTGACGAGCTCAAAGCCCTCGTCGATACGAGTGCCTCTTCGAAATTTCCAATTTCCAAAATTGGAAACTTCCACTTCAGTGGACTTGCTAAATCGGGAAACTTCCCAATTTAGAAAGTTCACTAAATTCCGCATTTCTCTCTTTCTCTACGTTTATTCCGATTCGCAATCCACAATTATGAATCTTGGATTCAATCATATCGACATCCAATCGTTCAAAGATTAACACATTAATCTATGCTTGTTGTTATCAAGGATCTATATTACACGAGAAGTGTGACCCTCAATGGTTCAGGTGTATGCTAGCCGTGGGCTCACAACTCTTTGTGATTCGAACAACACATTGTTCTTATACGAACTCCTCCCAAGAGTCCCGATTAGAGTAAAACTCATTTTACCTAATCCCGATCAAATCGGTGCCCAACGAATCAAGATTGGCGTCTAGCAACTACGCATCATGATTCCCTAGATACAAATGAAGTGCCTGCAAGAACCTTATGATATAGTTAGCGTACAGTACGATCCCTTCGTAGCACATGTCCCGATTGAACTAGAGGCATTGGTTCACCGAGACCTCTTATAAAGTTCAATAACCGTGCGAACGTTCTAGGTATTATAAATCCGTTCGTGTGCGACTTAGGGAAACACATTTCCGTAATCACCCCACTATCAACTCTGGCCAGAGATTCCATGGATTATAAACCGTCAGAACACACAGCACATCCATGACTACTCAAGCGCTCGAATCCCCTACTACAATGCACAGACTTCACACTAGATTTCGGATTGCACGAACGTTGGCCCTTGGAGTGGTCCGCGGTGGGACTCAGGGACAGGTCACGATACAATCGGTCCTCTAGTGAAGTCACGGTGATGTCTGGGTCTTAAGGACTAATGGTGTACAACTATATCTTAGAAACCTATTACTCGATGATTGAGAACCACTTATAGATTTCTAGGGCGAGGGAGTTCAGTGAACTCATCCAGTATGAGCACCCACTCAAGTATGCCGATGTCACAACACCGAGGACTGATGAGACGCAGTACACATACACTAAGTGCTAGTCTCAAAAGGGAAAGGCCGTTATCCGCATTATTGGCGTAACCCATCGACTAGGAACAAGGTTTAACAGTTACATTACATTGCTGAGTTATCTCACGATTCTACTAGATCAACTCACAGTAATAGAGTAACTCGTTAGGACTATATCTATGCTGCTTGCATGGGATAACATATATAGAATGCCAAATAAGATATTTTATTATTACGAACGAAAAACGATTGTTTTATTACAAAGAAAAGAGAAAGACCACAGCCACAAGTTGGCTTGCCGGTCACCTACTCTAACAAGAATCCCACAACATCTTTGGTAGTGTCCACGAAGTCGAGCATAACTCTATCATCCGGACTCCAAATCGACTGGTTCTGGTGGCATTAGAAAGCTATTTCAGTTGGCTACAATTCCCGTCTAACGTGAAAATTCCAAATTCGGACTCGAACATGGTCAAAATTGGATAACAAAAGCGATCATGAAAATACGTACTACAGTTCAAGGACGTGAATGCGCATCAAGAAACATGCACAAAAACACTCGCTAGAAAAGATACGAACATGAGTAAAAGTTCAAAAGCATGCACAAAAGTACTCACGCTAAAGTGCATTCGCAATAAGGATCATGAAAACAAAAACTACAATCCTAGGACATTAATACAAATCAACAAACATGCACAGACACGCTCCCTCAAATGGACATGCACAAAAACATACATGTAAAAAAACTTGCGCAAAAGTGCATCCCCAACAACATTCTTAAAAACACAAACTACAATACTATGACTTTAATACGCATCATTAGACAACAGCTAACTGACTAGATAAAAAAGATACAATGGAGTGTAGCAATAATACTCGACGTTTACGGTTACGTGGATTTTTGTTTGGATTAATTTATATTTCTGTTTTTATTAGTGGATTTGGTATCCTTTAGGTACAAATCGAGAATTAGGTGTCCAGGAAGCAAAAATGACCAAAGGGTAAGAAAAGAGTTGCAATTAAGAAAATAAAATCAAATTAGAAGAGAGAATCCCACAACATCTTTGGTTGTGTCCACGAAGTCGAGCATAACTCTCTCATCCGGACTCCAAATCGACTCGTTCCGGTGGCATTAGAAAGCTATTTCGGTTGGCTACAATTCCCGTCTAACGTGAAAATTCCAAATTCGGACTCGAACATGGTCAAAATTGGATAACAAAAGCGATCATGAAAATACGTACTACAATTCAAGGACGTGAATGCGCATCAAGAAACGTGCACAAAAACACTCGCTAGAAAAGATACGCACATGAGTAAAAGTTCAAAATCATGCGCAAAAGTACCCACGCAAAAGTGCATTCGCAAAAAGAATCATGAAAACAAAAACTACAATCCTAGGACATTAATACAAATCAGCAAACATGCACAGACACGCTCCCTCAAATGGACACGCACAAAAACGTACATGTAAAAAAACATGCGCAAAAGTGCATCCCCAACAACATTCTTAAAAACACAAACTACAATACTATGACTTTAATACGCATCATTAGACAACAGCTAAAACACTAGATAAAAAAGATACAATGGAGTGTAGCAATAATACTCGACGCTTACGTTTACGTGGATTTTTGTTTGGATTAATTTATATTTCTGTTTTTATTGGTGGATTTGGTATCCTTTAGGTACAAATCGAGAATTAGGTGTCTAGGAAGCAAAAATGACCAAAGGGTAAGAAAAGAGTTGCAATTAAGAAATTAAAATCAAATTAGAAGAGAGAATCCCTCAACATCTTTGGTAGTGTCCACGAAGTCGAGCATAACTCTCTCATCTGGACTCCAAATCGACTGGTTCTGGTGGCATTAGAAAGCTATTTCAGTGGGCTACAATTCCCGTCTAACGTGAAAATTCCAAATTCGGACTCGAACATGGCCAAAATTGGATAACAAAAGCGATCATGAAAATACGTACTACAGTTCAAGGACGTGAATGCGCACCAAGAAACGTGCACAAAAACACTCGCTAGAAAAGATACGCACACGAGTAAAATTTCAAAAGCATGCACAAAAGTACTCACGCAAAAGTGCATTCGCAAAAAGGATCATGAAAACAAAAACTACAATCCTAGGACATTAATACAAATCAACAAACATGCACAGACACGCTCCCTCAAATGGACATGCACAAAAACGTACATGTAAAAAAACATGCGCAAAAGTGCATCCGCAACGACGTTCTTAAAAACACGAACTACAATACTATGACTTTAATACGCATCATTAGACAACAGCTAAAACACTAGATAAAAAAGATACAATGGAGTGTAGCAACAATACTCGACGTTTACGTTTACGTGGATTTTTGTTTGGATTAATTTATATTTATGTTTTTATTGGTGGATTTGGTATCCTTTAGGTACAAATCGAGAATTAGGTGTCCAGGAAGCAAAAATGACCAAAGGGTAAGAAATGAGTTGCAATTAAGAAAATAAAATCAAATTAGAAGAGAGAATCCCTCAACATCTTTGGTAGTGTCCACGAAGTCGAGCATAACTCTCTCATCCGGACTCCAAATCTACTGGTTCTGGTGGCATTAGAAAGCTATTTCAGTGGGCTACAATTCCCGTCTAACGTGAAAATTCCAAATTCGGACTCGAACATGGTCAAAATTGGATAACAAAAGAGATCATGAAAATACGTACTACAGTTCAAGGACGTGAATGCGCACCAAGAAACGTGCACAAAAACACTCGCTAGAAAAGATACGCACATGAGTAAAAGTTCAAAAGCATGCACAAAAGTACTCACGCAAAAGTGCATTCGCAAAAAGGATCATGATAACAAAAACTACAATCCTAGGACATTAATACAAATCAACAAACATGCACAGACACGCTCCCTCAAATGGACATGCACAAAAACGTACATGTAAAAAAACATGCGCAAAAGTGCATCCGCAACGACGTTCTTAAAAACAGGAACTACAATACTATGACTTTAATACGCATCAACAGACAATAGCAAAAACACTAGATAAAAAGATACAATGGAGTGTAGTAATAATACTTGACGTTTACGTTTACGTGGATTTTTGGTTGGATTAATTTATATTTCTGTTTTTATTGGTGTATTTGGTATCCTTTAGGTACAAATCGAGAATTAGGTGTCCAGGAAGCAAAAATGACCAAAGGGTAAGAAAAGATTTGCAATTAAGAAAATAAAATCAAATTAGAACAGAGAATCCATCAACATCTTTGGTAGTGTCCACGAAGTCGAGCATAACTCTCTCATCCGGACTCAAAATCGAATGGTTCCGGTGGCATTAGAAAGATATTTCAGTGGGCTACAATTCCCGTCCGACGTGAAAATTCCAAATTCGGACTCGAACATGGTCAAAATTGGATAACAAAAGCGATCATGAAAATACGTACTACAATTCAAGGACGTGAATGCGCATCAAGAAACGTGCAAAAAACCACTCGCTAGAAAAGATACGCACATGAGTAAAAGTTCAAAAGCATGCACAAAAGTACTCACGCAAAAGTGCATTCGCAAAAAGGATCATGAAAACACAAACTACAATTCTAGGACATTAATACAAATCAACAAACATGCACAAACACGCTCCCTCAAATGGACATGCACAAAAACGTACATGTAAAAAAACATGAGCAAAAGTGCATCCGCAACGACGTTCTTAAAACCACGAACTACAATACTATGACTTTAATACGCATCAACAGACAACACCTAAAACACTAGATAAAAAAGTTACAATGGAGTGTAGCAATAATACTCGACGTTTACGTTTACGTGGATTTTTGTTTGGATTAATTTATATTTCTGTTTTTATTGGTGTATTTGGTATCCTTTAGTTACAAATCGAGAATTAGGTGTGCAGGAAGCAATAATGACCAAATGGTAAGAAATGAGTTGCAATTAAGAAAATAAAATCAAATTAGAAGAGAGAATCCGTCAACATCTTTGGTAGTGTCCACGAAGTCGAGCATAACTCTCTCATCCGGACTCCAAATCGACTGGTTCCGGTGGCATTAGAAAGCTATTTCAGTGGGCTACAATTCCCGTGTAACGTGAAAATTCCAAATTCGGACTCATACATGGTCAAAATTGGATAACAAAAGCGATCATGAAAATACGTACTACAATTCAAGGACGTGAATGCGCATCAAGAAACGTGCACAAAAGCACTCGCTAGAAAAGATACGCACATGTGTAAAAGTTCAAAAGCATGCACAAAAGTACTCACGCAAAAGTGCATTCGCAAAAAGGATCATGAAAACACAAACTACAATCCTAGGACATTAATACAAATCAACAAACATGCACAAACACGCTCCCTCAAATGGACATGCACAAAAACGTACATGTAAAAAAACATGCGCAAAAGTGAATCCGCAACGACGTTCTTAAAACACGAACTACAGTACTATGACTTCAATACGCATCAACAGACAACAGCAAAAACACTAGATAAAAAAGATACAATGGAGTGTAGCAATAATACTCGACGATTACGTTTACGTGGATTTTTGTTTGGATTAATTTATATTTCTGTTTTTATTGGTGGTTTTGGTATCCTTTAGGTACAAATCGAGAATTAGGTGTCCAGGAAGCAAAAATGACCAAAGGGTAAGAAAAGAGTTGCAATTAAGAAAATAAAATCAAATTAGAAGAGAGAATCCCTCAACAGCTTTGGTAGTGTCCACAAAGTCGAGCATAACTCTCTCATCCGGACTCCAAATCGACTGGTTCTTGTGGCATTAGAAATCTATT
>NW_012192830.1:214394-232404 GCF_000504015.1 Erythranthe guttata
AATTGGATAACAAAAGGGATCATGAAAATACGTACTACAATTCAAGGACGTGAGTGCGCATGAAGAAACGTGCACAAAAGCACCCGCTAGAAAAGATACGCACATGAGTAAAAGTTCAAAAGCATGCACAAAAGTACTCACGCAAAAGTGCATTCGCAAAAAGGATCATGAAAACAAAAACTACAATCCTAGGACATTAATACAAATCAACAAACATGCACAAACACGCTCCCTCAAATGGACATGCACAAAAACGTACATGTAAAAAAACATGCGCAAAAGTGCATCCCCAACAACATTCTTTAAAACACAAACTACAATACTATGACTTTAATACGCATCAACAGACAACATCAAAAACACTAGATAAAAAAGATACAATGGAGTGTAGCAATAATACTCGACGTTTACGTTTATGTGGATTTTTGTTTGGAATAATTTATATTTCTGTTTTTATTGGTGGATTTGGTATCCTTTAGGTACAAATCGAGAATTAGGTGTCCATGAAGCAAAAATAACCAAAGGGTAAGAAAAGAGTTGCAATTAAGAAAATAAAATCAAATTAGAAGAGAGAATCCCTCAACATCTTTGGTAGTGTCCACGCAGTCGAGCATAACTCTCTCATCCGGACTCCAACTCGACTGCTTCCGGTGGCATTAGAAAGCTATTTCAGTGGGCTACAATTCAAGGACGTGAAAATTCCAAATTTGGACTCAAAGATGGTCAAAATTGGATAACAAAAGCGATCATGAAAATACGTACTACAATTCAAGGACGTGAATGCGCATCAAGAAACGTGCACAAAAACACTCGCTAGAAAAGATACGCACATGAGTAAAAGTTCAAAAGCATGCACAAAAGTACTCACGCCAAAGTGCATTCGCAAAAAGGATCATGAAAACAAAAACTACAATCCTAGGACATTAATACAAATCAACAAACATGCACATACACGCTCCCTCAAATTGACATGCACAAAAACGTACATGTAAAAAAACATGCGCAAAAGTGCATCCCCAACAACATTCTTAAAAACACAAACTACAATACTATGACTTAAATACGCATCATTAGACAACAGCTTAAACACTAGATAAAAAAGATACAATGGAGTGTAGCAATAATACTCGACGTTTACGTTTACGTGGATTTTTGTTTGGATTAATTTATATTTCTATTTTTATTGGCGGATTTGGTATCCTTTAGGTACAAATCGAGAATTAGGTGTCCAGGAAGCAAAAATGACCAAAGGATAAGAAAAGAGTTGCAATTAAGAAAATAAAATCAAATTAGAAGAGAGAATCCCTCAACATCTTTGGTAGTATCCACGAAGTCGAGCATAATTCTCTCATCCGGACACCAAATCGACTGGTTCCAGTGGCATTAGAAAGCTATTTCAGTGGGCTACAATTCCCGTCTAACGTGAAAATTCCAAATTCGGACTCAAACATGGTCAAAATTGGATAACAAAAGCGATCATGAAAATACGTACTACAATTCAAGGACGTGAATGCGCATCAAGAAACGTGCACAAAAGCACTCGCTAGAAAACATACGCACATGAGTAAAAGTTCAAAAGCATGCACAAAAGTACTCACGCAAAAGTGCATTCGCAAAAAGGATCATGAAAACACAAACTACAATCCTAGGACATTAATACAAATCAAGAAACATGCACAAACACGCTCCCTCAAATGGACATGCACAAAAACGTACATGTAAAAAAACATGCGCAAAAGTGCATCCCCAACAACATTCTTAAAAACACGAACTACAATACTATGACTTTAATACGCATCAACAAACAACATCAAAAACACTAGATAAAAAAGATACAATGGAGTGTAGCAATAATACTCGACGTTTACGTTTATGTGGATTTTTGTTTGGAATAATTTATATTTCTGTTTTTATTGGTGGATTTGGTATCCTTTAGGTACAAATCGAGAATTAGGTGTCCATGAAGCAAAAATGACCAAAGGGTAAGAAAAGAGTTGCAATTAAGAAAATAAAATCAAATTAGAAGAGAGAATCCCTCAACATCTTTGGTAGTGTCCACGAAGTCGAGCATAACTCTCTCATGCGGACTCCAAATCGACTGGTTCTGGTGGCATTAGAAAGCTATATCAGTGGGCTGCAATTCCCGTCTAACGTGAAAATTCCAAATTCGGACTCGAACATGGTCAAAATTGGATAACAAAAGCGATCATGAAAATATGTACTACAGTTCAAGGACGTGAATGTGCATCAAGAAACGTGCACAAAAGCAGTCGCTAGAAAAGATACGCACATGAGTAAAAGTTCAAAAGCATGCACAAAAGTACTCACACAAAAGTGCACTCGCAAAAAGGATCATGAAAACAAAGACTACAATCCTAGGACATTAATACAAATCAACAAACATGCACAGACACGCTCCCTCAAATGGACATGCACAAAAACGTACCTGTAAAAAAACATTCGCATAAGTGCATCCGCAACGACGTTCTTAAAAACACAAACTACAATACTATGACTTTAATACGCATCATTAGACAACAGCTAAAACACTAGATAAAAAAGATACAATGGAGTGTAGCAATAATACTCGACGTTTACGTTTATGTGGATTTTTGTTTGGAATAATTTATATTTCTGTTTTTATTGGTGGATTTGGTATCCTTTAGGTACAAATCGAGAATTAGGTGTCCATGAAGCAAAAATGACCAAAGGGTAAGAAAAGAGTTGCAATTAAGAAAATAAAATCAAATTAGAAGAGAGAATCCCACAACATCTTTGGTAGTGTCCACGAAGTCGAGTATAACTCTCTCATCCGGACTCCAAATCGACTGGTGCTGGTGGCATTAGAAACCTATTTCAGTGGGCTACAATTCCCGTCTAACGTGAAAATTCCAAATTCGGACTCGAACATGGTCAAAATTGGATAACAAAAGCGATCATGAAAATACGTACTACAATTCAAGGATGTGAATGCGCATCAAAAAACGTACACAAAAACACTCGCTAGAAAAGATACGCACATGGGTAAAAGTTCAAAAGCATGCACAAAAGTACTCACGCAAAAGTGCATTCGCAAAAGGGATCATGAAAACACAAACTACAATCCTAGGACATTAATACAAATCAACAAACATGCACAGACACGCTCCCTCAAATGGACATGCACAAAAACGTACATGTAAAAAAACATGCGCAAAAGTGAATCCGCAACGACGTTCTTACAAACACGAACTATAATACTATGACTTTAATACGCATCAACAGACAACAGCTAAAACACTAGATAAAAAAGATACAATGGACTGTAGGAATAATACTCGACGTTTACGTTTACGTGGATTTTTGTTTGGATTAATTTATATTTCTATTTTTATTGGTGGATTTGGTATCCTTTAGGTATAAATCGAGAATTAGGTGTCCAGGAAGCAAAAATGACCAAAGGGTAAGAAAAGAGTTGCAATTAAGAAAATTAAATCAAATTAGAACAGAGAATCCCTCAACATCTTTGGTAGTGTCCACGAAGTCGAGCATAACTCTCTCATCCGGACTCCAAATCGACTGGTTCCAGTGGCATTAAAAAGCTATTTCAGTGGGCTACAATTCCCGTCTAACGTGAAAATTCCAAATTCGGACTCGAACATGGTCAAAATTAGATAACAAAAGCGATCATGAAAATACGTACTACAGTTCAAGAACGTGAATGCGCATCAAGAAACGTGCACAAAAACACTCGCTAGAAAAGATACGCACATGAGTAAAAGTTCAAAAGCGTGCACAAAATTACTCACGCAAAAGTGCACTCGCAAAAAGGATCATGAAAACAAAAACTACAATCCTAGGACATTAATAAAAATCAACAAAAATGCACACACACGCTCCCTCCAATGGACATGCACAAAAACGTACATGTAAAAAAACATGCGCAAAAGTGCATCCCCAACAACATTCCCAAAAACACAAACTACAATACTATGACTTTAATACGCATCATTAGACAACAGCTAAAACACTAGATAAAAAAGATACAATGGAGTGTAGCAATAATACTCGACGTTTACGTTTACGTTGATTTTTGTTTGGATTAATTTATATTTCTGTTTTTATTGGTGGATTTGGTATCCTTTAGGTACAATTCGAGAATTAGGTGTCAAGGAAGCAAAAATGACCAAAGGGTAAGAAAAGAGTTGCAATTAAGAAAATAAAATCAAATTAGAAGAGAGAATCCCTCAACATCTTTGGTAGTGTCCACGAAGTCGAGCATAACTCTCTCATCCGCACTCCAAATCGACTGGTTCTGGTGGCATTAGAAAGCTATTTCAGTGGGCTACAATTCCCGTCTAACGTGAAAATTCCAAATTCGGACTCGAACATGGTCAAAATTGGATAACCAAAGCGATCATGAAAATACGTACTACAATTCAATGACGGGAATGCGCATCAAGAAACGTGCACAAAAACACTCGCTAGAAAAGATACGCACATGAGTAAAAGTTCAAAACCCTGCACAAAAGTACTCACGCAAAAGTGCATTCGCAAAAAGGGTCATGAAATCACAAACTACAATCCTAGGACATTAATACAAATCAACAAACATGCACAGACACGCTCCCTCAAATGGACATGCACAAAAACGTACAGGTAAAAAAACATGCGCAAAAGTGCAACCGCAACGACGTTCTTAAAAACACGAACTACAATACTATGACTTTAATACGCATCAACAGACAACAACAAAAACACTAGATAAAAAAGATACAATGGAGTGTAACAATAATACTCCACGTTTACGTTTACGTGGACTTTTGTTTGGATTAATTTATATTTCTGGTTTTATTGGTGGATTTGGTATCCTTTAGGTACAAGTCGAGAATTAGGTGTCCATGAAGCAAAAATGACCAAAGGGTAAGAAAAGAGTTGCAATTAAGAAAATAATATCAAATTAGAAGAGAGAATCTCTCAACATCTTTGGTAGTGTCCACGAAGTCGAGCATAACTCTCTCATCCTCACTCCAAATCGTCTGGTTCTGGTGGCATTAGAAAGCTATTTCAGTGGGCTACAATTCCCGTCTAACGTGAAAATTCCAAATTCGGACTCGAACATGGTCAAAATTGGATATAAAAAGCGATCATGAAAATACGTACTACAATTCAAGGACGTGAATGCGCATCAAGAAACGTGCACAAAAACACTCGCTAGAAAAGATACGCACATGAGTAAAAGTTCAAAAGCATGCACAAAAGTACTCACGCCAAAGTGCATTGGCAAAAAGGATCATGAAAACACAAACTACAATCCTAGGACATTAATACAAATCAACAAACATGCACACACACGCTCCCTCAAATGGACATGCACAAAAACGTACATGTAAAAAAACATGCGCAAAAGTGCATCCCCAACAACATTCTTAAAAACACAAACTACAATACTATGACTTTAATACGCATCATTAGACAACAGCTAAAACACTAGATAAAAAAGATACAATGGAGTGTAGCAATAATACTCGACGTTTACGTTTACGTAGATTTTTGTTTGGATTAATTTATATTTCTGTTTTTATTGGTGGATTTGGTATCCTTTAGGTACAAATCGAGAATTAGGTGTCCAGGAAGCAAAAATGACCAAAGGGCAAGAAAAGAGTTGCAATTAAGAAAATTAAATCAAATTAGAAGAGAGAATCCCTCAACATCTTTGCAAGTGTCCACGAAGTCGAGCATAACTCTCTCATCCGCACTCGAAATCGACTTGTTCCGGTGGCATTAGAAAGCTATTTCAGTGGGCTACAATTCCCGTCTTGCGTGAAAATTCCAAATTCGGACTCGAACATGGTCAAAATATGATAACAAAAGCGATCATGAAAATACATACTACAATTCAATGACGGGAATGCGCATCAAGAAACGTGCACAAAAACACTCGCTGGAAAAGATACGCACATGAGTAAAAGTTCAAAACCCTGCACAAAAGTACTCACGCAAAAGTGTATTCGCAAAAAGGGTCATGAAAACACAAACTACAATCCTAGGACATTAATACAAATCAACAAACATGCACAAACACGCTCCCTCAAATGGACATGCACAAAAACGTACAGGTAAAAAAACATGCGCAAAAGTGCAACCGCAACGACGTTCTTAAAAACACGAACTACAATACTATGAATTTAATACGCATCAACAGACAACAACAAAAACACTAGATAAAAAAGATACAATGGAGTGTAGCAATAATACTCGACGTTTACGTTTACGTGGACTTTTGTTTGGATTAATTTATATTTCTGTTTTTATTGGTGGATTTGGTATCCTTTAGGAACAAATCGAGAATTAGGTGTCCATGAAGCAAAAATGACCAAAGGGTAAGAAAAGAGTTGCTGTAGCACCCTCAATGATTTAAAAGAAATTTTAGAAAACACGGACTTTATTAAAAACTTTTGGAACAAATTTGAACTTTGAGAAAAACCACTCTAAAATTTAAGAACCATTTCCCTTTACTTCAAATCTAACCCACAATCGGAAAATAAGGTTTTTCATAGAGAGTGTACCATAACATGAACGGGATTTTGAAAATAATCTCGAGGTGGCGGAATAATCCACATAAAACATTATCGGGGTTTAGAAAACATTCGTGAGACAGCGGAAGGAAATAAACTTTATTTAAGATACCCCCGTTTAATAGACTGGGTTCCCAAATCAGAGTACAAAATGAAATCATACTATGTTGATTAGTTTTTCGATAAATCGTTGACGTGGTAAATACGAGTAAAATAATCTAGGAACCAAAGCTCGTGATTCCTCGAACTCCACTCCGCCGGCCTCCTAAATAGCTTGGAGAACCTGAAAAGATAATTTGCATAAAAGCATGAGCCCAACCACTGGCTCAGTAAGGACGTTAGTCTTAGTCTGACGAACTCACGCCTCTCTCATCGCATCTCTCACGACCTATGGGAGTCCTAAAGTATTCGTCTATGTTCTTTTCCGTCTATGTTATTTTACGTTATAATTATATTATGCTATATTATTTCATCGACGTTAATCACGACATATAATCACATCGCCAATAATTAAACATATAAGTCCACATATGAGCACATAATAAAAAGTCTGGTTTTGCTTTGAAAGCCATTTGAAATTCACTTTGAAAATCATGTGGGGATTCGTTTTCCTTTAGAAATCATTTCTTAGTTCATTTTGGAACTTGTCTTGTACAAAATATCCCTTCCCACGAAATTCCCCTTTTTAGAACGAAAGCCCCTTTTCAAAACTCTTTATAAAACCATTTTTCTTTCAAAATATTTCGTATGCAAGTATGCACATGTTGGGATCCCTAACGTAAGCATCGGCAATAGACGTTTATATGCTGAGCCCGGTCATTCGGTGGGAGCTAACCACCCTATAGTTCTATAGTAACTGTTGTTGGGATACCGGCCCCCCGTATCCCGTGTCTATTCAACCGTAGCAACGTTACAATTTTGACCTTTCTATAGTAGACCATGCAATACCAATTAATGACTCGATGAATGCACGCAAGTCAAAGATCTTAATAGCAACACGATAATAATTCCAATTATATCATTCACATAATTCGAAGGAATTAAATCACATAATTCGGAAGTAATTTCCGAGGATATAGTAAGCACATATAGATCACACATTAGTAATAAAGACACATATACTTGTACACGTATATACACATAGGTACTTATACGTATATATATACTTATACCTATATGTATATACTCTAATTTATAACTATGGATTATAAGTTTCCTCAACCCGAAGGGAGTACGCCTATAACATCATAGGTCTAAACTACCGATATACATATAAATATACTTATACATATACATACTTATACGTCACAAGAGTAAATCACATAATTCAAATACACATAATTCAATGCTTCTTATTTAAAGAATCATCGGGAAATCTAATTCATTATAAGTACTAGCACATAGTAAGTTCAAAGAACAACTTATTATTCTAATCATAGATTAGTCTAAGAATATTTCTTAGATGTAGCTCAATACTCATGGGAAACTTCATCTATGTTCAACTATTATGTTAAGTTATGCCTCAAGAGTTTAAACCATGCTCACAAAGGACCTTTTGATTCAAGTAGTTTACTCATAGGAAAATCGGACAGTTTTGACACTTTAACTTCAAAAATACATTTCTCTTAGACCATAACTTCAAAATTTCTGAAACTGTTAACCAATACTCCTATATCATTTGGAAAGACTCCTTTAAAACAGTTTTCCAAAATAATCAATAGACTAAGAGAAATGAGTAAAACAGTGCAGGGGTGTGGTCACACTTTCAGAAACAGAACCAACCACTTTGAAAATACCCAATAAATCACCCTTTTGTTAAAAAAATGTAAGACTTTGCAGAAAACTGGTTTTATAAGTTATTAATATATTCCAAGTGGAATCAAGGAAATCAAACTAGGAAAACATCGATTTTAAAAGCAAATCCTCAGCTGACTCACAAACTGTGTAGGTTTAGTAAATAATTCATATCTTAATCATATGAAATCCGTTTGATGATTAAAATATATCAAATTAAAGATAACAAAAAGATCTAGTTACCCATAAACTTTCGTGATTTTAGGAAAACAGGGCATTTGTGAAACATGCAGTAAACTCCGAGACTGAAAACCTGAAAATTCATTAGTGATCTATATCTACATCTTTGATCAAACAGATCTGGCAGTTTAGGCACTATAACTTCAGAAATTCATATCTCCTAAACCGTAGATCCAAACCTGATGAAATTTGGAACACATTTTCATATCTAAGTCTATTGTATATGGTTAAAACAGTTTATGAAGAAACTTATGCATGTAAGAGATATAATCAATTTATTGCAGTAACATAAGCAGAAATTCAGAACAGATCTACTAACTTTAAAAATACCAAATAATTCATCACTTAATCCAAAAATTACCAAATTAAGTAGAATATTAGCTTCATAAGTACATAATCATATTCCAGTGAAATCACTTCAATAAGAGTAGTATAAAAAGCTATTTAACACATAATTCGTGGATGACTCCGAAACTGTGCAGATTCAGAAAACGATTCATAACTCACTAAATACTAATCCAATTTATTCATAATTTATATCCACATGAAGCTAACCGAAAGATCTAGACTACCATAAAATTTCATAATTTTATCTTACGGATTACCCGATGAGACATGCAATACAATCAGAAGCTAAGAAACTGAAATTCAAGTAGTGTTCATCAAGAACTTTATCTTCTAAAGCCCAAAACTAAAACCACAAACATATAATTCATTAAAACCCATATAATTTATATTAATTAGTTTGTTATTTCAGTAAAGACCAAGGTCCTTACCCAAGAGCAAGAAATCGAAGATGAAGGTGTAAGAAAACCAAAGCTCGGTGGATTTTCGGCGGGTTTGGCTTGGATGTTCTTGGATGGATTTGGGGCTGAGGTTCGAAGGATGTGAAGGGGTTGTTTCTTGAAGATTTTTAGCAGAATTGAAGAAGAGGGAGCTTCTCTTTTCGAGAGGGATTGAAGAGAGAAGAGGAAGGGGCTTGATGGGAGCTTCTTGAAGTGGAAGAAGAGAATTCTTCTTGGGGGCTTTTGATCGATGAAGAAGGAAAGAGGAGAGAGCCTTTTTGGCTGATGTTTGGTGTGAAGAGAATGTAAAGAGGAGGGGTTTATTTATAGGGGAGATGAGGCCCTTATTTGCAATATAAAAGACATTGGGGTTTTATTAGCAATTTGGGAGAACATACCTTGGGGCTTCTTAGCAATATAGAAGAGAAGAGGGGAGTCCTTTGTAATTAATAAACTTAGGGAGTAATTCACTTTCCCTCACACACAACACACGGCCAATACACACACACTAAAACATATAATTCAAATAAATTCCATAGCATACCAATTAAACTATAACGAAAACTAATTTCACATCATCTCAATCCTAGATCAATCATCCATTAAAGCACATCATTAAAATCCATGGACTAAAGCACATAATTCATTAAATAACATAATTAGAATCAACTACTCAATTAATAATAATGTCTACTTCTAAAAATACTATAATGTATCTTAATCACATAAACACATAGAGAACGTATAAATTGCTACTCGATTCATGAAATGCACGTATATTCGTATTTACTATATGTTCAATATAATCATATATAAATGCTTATGAAAATGCGGGCTGTTACAATCTTCCCCCCTTAAATAAATTTTGTCCTCAAAATTTGAAAAGTTCCCCGTAAAAGACGATGAGATTAAGTTACAAAATAGCGTTTCTTGAATAGGGGGTTAACAATAACTAGGAAAACATCTTCCTACCTTTTCAAAAGTTCGCCTTGATTCCAAAATAATTTGTAAATAAATAGGAAACATGCTTCTTGTAAAAATTCCGGTAAGAGTTTTAGCACGACTATGATAGCTTTTAGGGAAAATAGTAACCGAGTCGAGTTGAAAATTCTAATTTTCATAAAAACAAAACTCAATTTTGAAATATTTTAAAAATTCCTCTTACCTTATTTTGAAATGTTTTGAACGCCTCTGGGCTGCATGATATGAATGCGTTGTCCGATATGCAACACTGATCTTATCTAGTCCTTATATGCACAGAAGGTTTACATGAACAAATAGTATCATAAACCCATAAACACCTAACATGCAAGACATGATATAGTTTAAGCGAATAAATCCATTTATTATTCAGCACTCATCTGTTTTAGGAAAATCAAACTTTCGAAAATCATCCTTTGAAAAATAATTTCTACAATCAACACATCTATAGGGTCAACCAGAGTGATTAACATGCGAGTAAATAAGTTCATCATGATGCACGCAATAAATAACTTAAGCATGGGGCATGTGACTCAAATATATCACATAATGCATGAAACCCACTACCAATGAACACATTATCGTAAAGTCCAATTTCAATTCACAACTCCGAGATAAAGTCAGGTAATTATATAATCCTACCGTTAACTTCGAATATTTAAATTTCGAACCAAAGTATAATAATTTACTAAGAAACTTTAACTATACACATAGTACACCTAGTTCACATTATTTCACATAATCAAAATAGCAATTATCGAGATCTAAGGGCAATTAGCTCAATTAGATTCTATAAATACTTAGTATGGTCTAAGCAAAATATTCTCGCATCAAAATTATCAATGAAATGCAGCCATAGGAATCTTCAAAATAATTAAGTCACACATATGCAATTATTAAGAAGACGAATATCAAAGTGCAATAGTATACACATATGCATACAAGTATACTAGATAGTATGAGATTAATTAAATTGATCCACACACGTAGAAAAATCATAATTCATATATATCAATTTTAAATTGCACACAAATACTTAATTTGTAACAAGAGTCGATCATACTTTTTCACATACATGTCACATAGCATTAATAGCACACTTAGTCAATTATTTCAGCAAATCGATCATATAATAATCGAACACATAGATTAATCAAGAAATGGACATAAGACAAGAACTTAGTGAGAAATCTACAGCATATCACGTAATTCTTTACCGTTGAAATTCACGAAGTTGTAAAGTGATCTTAAAATAATTTGAATTAAACATCATCGAGGGACAGCATTCTTAATTCTTATATTGTTCAAGTAAACCAGGATTAATGTGATCTAATCTTATATATCTCAATACAAGTAGACTACCACAAAATTAGACTCTACCAATTGGGCGCATAAGTAAGAATGTGGTACAATATCCACGATTTATCACTTAACATATGAGGTACACATAAATGATTTATTTATACACCCATTAATTCAATTGCTATACTCCTAGATCATCAAGTCCATTCAAAATAAGTTAGAGACAACAATTCATACCCACCACTTCATTCAAGTAAATTCAAGGAAAAATTCAAGAAAAACGAGTTTCTCCTATGAAGAAAATTTCTTTTTAATTTAAAAATCCGACTTAGTGAAAGTCTGAAAGCTTTATTGAAAATTCGGACTTGATCGAAACATGCGCTCTATTCCTTAAACATCGAAAACAATCTTTTTCTTTCATAATTCTTATAAATTCAAAAATTTTACAATTACACCATCATCATGACTTTAGATCTTCAAGTTAAACAAACATGCAAAATCAACAAGCATAAAGGTAGGGCATGAATCAATTAAACAAAATATCAAATACTTCCCAAAATTATTTTATGGAAACAAATATTTTTCAATACACTAAATAGTTTCACATGCAAGTCTCAATCAACGATATTATAGCATGGAATACTCAAAGACGGTTCGAATCACTTAACCAATTTTAAATCACATAAGATTTAATTCTAAGTCAGGAAGTAAAATACCAAACATTTCGGGGTACTTATCTCAAATATTCGATCAATAATATGGCATCCACCAAATTACATCAAACTTCAAAATCACATAAATTATCTACAACTCATTATTCATATTACATAGTGTAATAGGAGATTGTAAATCTTACTAAGATCAACTCGAGATATAGTCAATGAGTAAATTTATATAAAATTCTAAGTTCTCTATTTCAAGTCCTCATAACTAAGAATCATACCTCATGACTTAGGCCGGGAATCGGAGGAGGAATCACATGTGCCTTGAGCCATAACGAGGAACCCAGTGTATTAAACACTGCTCTGATACCATGATGTAGCACCCTCAATGATTTAAAAGAAATTTTAGAAAACACGGACTTTATTAAAAACTTTTGGAACAAATTTGAACTTTGAGAAAAACCACTCTAAAATTTAAGAACCATTTCCCTTTACTTCAAATCTAACCCACAATCGGAAAATAAGGTTTTTCATAGAGAGTGTACCATAACATGAACGGGATTTTGAAAATAATCTCGAGGTGGCGGAATAATCCACATAAAACATTATCGGGGTTTAGAAAACATTCGTGGGACAGCGGAAGGAAATAAACTTTATTTAAGATACCCCCGTTTAATAGACTGGGTTCCCAAATCAGAGTACAAAATGAAATCATACTATGTTGATTAGTTTTTCGATAAATCGTTGACGTGGTAAATACGAGTAAAATAATCTAGGAACCAAAGCTCGTGATTCCTCGAACTCCACTCCGCCGGCCTCCTAAATAGCTTGGAGAACCTGAAAAGATAATTTGCATAAAAGCATGAGCCCAACCACTGGCTCAGTAAGGACGTTAGTCTTAGTCTGACGAACTCACGCCTCTCTCATCGCATCTCTCACGACCTATGGGAGTCCTAAAGTATTCGTCTATGTTCTTTTCCGTCTATGTTATTTTACGTTATAATTATATTATGCTATATTATTTCATCGACGTTAATCACGACATATAATCACATCGCCAATAATTAAACATATAAGTCCACATATGAGCACATAATAAAAAGTCTGGTTTTGCTTTGAAAGCCATTTGAAATTCACTTTGAAAATCATGTGGGGATTCGTTTTCCTTTAGAAATCATTTCTTAGTTCATTTTGGAACTTGTCTTGTACAAAATATCCCTTCCCACGAAATTCCCCTTTTTAGAACGAAAGCCCCTTTTCAAAACTCTTTATAAAACCATTTTTCTTTCAAAATATTTCGTATGCAAGTATGCACATGTTGGGATCCCTAACGTAAGCATCGGCAATAGACGTTTATATGCTGAGCCCGGTCATTCGGTGGGAGCTAACCACCCTATAGTTCTATAGTAACTGTTGTTGGGATACCGGCCCCCCGTATCCCGTGTCTATTCAACCGTAGCAACGTTACAATTTTGACCTTTCTATAGTAGACCATGCAATACCAATTAATGACTCGATGAATGCACGCAAGTCAAAGATCTTAATAGCAACACGATAATAATTCCAATTATATCATTCACATAATTCGAAGGAATTAAATCACATAATTCAGAAGTAATTTCCGAGGATATAGTAAGCACATATAGATCACACATTAGTAATAAAGACACATATACTTGTACACGTATATACACATAGGTACTTATACGTATATATATACTTATACCTATATGTATATACTCTAATTTATAACTATGGATTATAAGTTTCCTCAACCCGAAGGGAGTACGCCTATAACATCATAGGTCTAAACTACCGATATACATATAAATATACTTATACATATACATACTTATACGTCACAAGAGTAAATCACATAATTCAAATACACATAATTCAATGCTTCTTATTTAAAGAATCATCGGGAAATCTAATTCATTATAAGTACTAGCACATAGTAAGTTCAAAGAACAACTTATTATTCTAATCATAGATTAGTCTAAGAATATTTCTTAGATGTAGCTCAATACTCATGGGAAACTTCATCTATGTTCAACTATTATGTTAAGTTATGCCTCAAGAGTTTAAACCATGCTCACAAAGGACCTTTTGATTCAAGTAGTTTACTCATAGGAAAATCGGACAGTTTTGACACTTTAACTTCAAAAATACATTTCTCTTAGACCATAACTTCAAAATTTCTGAAACTGTTAAACAATACTCCTATATCATTTGGAAAGACTCCTTTAAAACAGTTTTCCAAAATAATCAATAGACTAAGAGAAATGAGTAAAACAGTGCAGGGGTGTGGTCACACTTTCAGAAACAGAACCAACCACTTTGAAAATACCCAATAAATCACCCTTTTGTTAAAAAAATGTAAGACTTTGCAGAAAACTGGTTTTATAAGTTATAAATATATTCCAAGTGGAATCAAGGAAATCAAACTAGGAAAACATCGATTTTAAAAGCAAATCCTCAGCTGACTCACAAACTGTGTAGGTTTAGTAAATAATTCATATCTTAATCATATGAAATCCGTTTGATGATTAAAATATATCAAATTAAAGATAACAAAAAGATCTAGTTACCCATAAACTTTCGTGATTTTAGGAAAACAGGGAATTTGTGAAACATGCAGTAAACTCCGCGACTGAAAACCTGAAAATTCATTAGTGATCTATATCTACATCTTTGATCAAACAGATCTGGCAGTTTAGGCACTATAACTTCAGAAATTCATATCTCCTAAACCGTAGATCCAAACCTGATGAAATTTGGAACACATTTTCATATCTAAGTCTATTGTATATGGTTAAAACAGTTTATGAAGAAACTTATGCATGTAAGAGATATAATCAATTTATTGCAGTAACATAAGCAGAAATTCAGAACAGATCTACTAACTTTAAAAATACCAAATAATTCATCACTTAATCCAAAAATTACCAAATTAAGTAGAATATTAGCTTCATAAGTACATAATCATATTCCAGTGAAATCACTTCAATAAGAGTAGTATAAAAAGCTATTTAACACATAATTCGTGGATGACTCCGAAACTGTGCAGATTCAGAAAACGATTCATAACTCACTAAATACTAATCCAATTTATTCATAATTTATATCCACATGAAGCTAACCGAAAGATCTAGACTACCATAAAATTTCATAATTTTATCTTACGGATTACCCGATGAGACATGCAATACAATCAGAAGCTAAGAAACTGAAATTCAAGTAGTGTTCATCAAGAACTTTATCTTCTAAAGCCCAAAACTAAAACCACAAACATATAATTCATTAAAACCCATATAATTTATATTAATTAGGTTGTTATTTCAGTAAAGACCAAGGTCCTTACCCAAGAGCAAGAAATCGAAGATGAAGGTGTAAGAAAACCAAAGCTCGGTGGATTTTCGGCGGGTTTGGCTTGGATGTTCTTGGATGGATTTGGGGCTGAGGTTCGAAGGATGTGAAGGGGTTGTTTCTTGAAGATTTTTAGCAGAATTGAAGAAGAGGGAGCTTCTCTTTTCGAGAGGGATTGAAGAGAGAAGAGGAAGGGGCTTGATGGGAGCTTCTTGAAGTGGAAGAAGAGAATTCTTCTTGGGGGCTTTTGATCGATGAAGAAGGAAAGAGGAGAGAGCCTTTTTGGCTGATGTTTGGTGTGAAGAGAATGTAAAGAGGAGGGGTTTATTTATAGGGGAGATGAGGCCCTTATTTGCAATATAAAAGACATTGGGGTTTTATTAGCAATTTGGGAGAACATACCTTGGGGCTTCTTAGCAATATAGAAGAGAAGAGGGGAGTCCTTTGTAATTAATAAACTTAGGGAGTAATTCACTTTCCCTCACACACAACACACGGCCAATACACACACACTAAAACATATAATTCAAATAAATTCCATAGCATACCAATTAAACTATAACGAAAACTAATTTCACATCATCTCAATCCTAGATCAATCATCCATTAAAGCACATCATTAAAATCCATGGACTAAAGCACATAATTCATTAAATAACATAATTAGAATCAACTACTCAATTAATAATAATGTCTACTTCTAAAAATACTATAATGTATCTTAATCACATAAACACATAGAGAACGTATAAATTGCTACTCGATTCATGAAATGCACGTATATTCGTATTTACTATATGTTCAATATAATCATATATAAATGCTTATGAAAATGCGGGCTGTTACAGTTGCAATTAAGAAAATAATATCAAATTAGAAGAGAGAATCCCTCAACATCTTTGGTAGTGTCCACGAAGTCGAGCATAACTCTCTCATCCGGACTCCAAATCGACTGGTTCCGGAGGCATTAGAAAGCTATTTCAATGGGCTACAATTCCCGTCTAACGTGAAAATTCCAAATTCGGACTCGAACATGGTCAAAATTGGATAACAAAAGCGATCATGAAAATACGTACTACAGTTCAAGGACGTGAATGCGCATCAAGAAACGTGCACAAAAACACTCGCTAGAAAAGATACGCACATGAGTAAAAGTTCAAAAGCATGCACAAAAGTACTCACGCAAAAGTGCACTCGCAAAAAGGATCATGAAAACAAAAACTACAATCCTAGGACATTAATAAAAATCAACAAAAATGCACAGACACGCTCCCTCAAATGGACATGCACAAAAACGTACATGTAAAAAAACATGCGCAAAAGTGCATCCCCAACAACATTCTTAAAAACACAAACTACAATACTGTGACTTTAATACGCATCATTAGACAACAGCTAAAACACTAGATAAAAAAGATACAATGGAGTGTAGCAATAATACTCGAGGTTTACGTTTCCGTGGATTTTTGTTTGGATTAATTTATATTTCTGTTTTTATTGGTGGATTTGGTATCCTTTAGGTACAAATCGAGAATTAGGTGTCCAGGAAGCAAAAATGACCAAAGGGTAAGAAAAGAGTTGCAATTAAGAAAATATAATCAAATTAGAAGAGAGAATCCCTCAACATCTTTGGTAGTGTCCACGACGTCGAGCATAACTCTCTCATCTGCACTCGAAATCGACTGGTTCCGGTGGCATTAGAAAGCTATTTCAGAGGGCTACAATTCCCGTCTAGCGTGAAAATTCCAAATTCGGACTCGAACATGGTCAAAATTGGATAACAAAAGCGATCATGAAAATACGTACTACAATTCAATGACGGGATGGCGCATCATGAAACGTGCACAAAAACACTCGCTGGAAAAGATACGCACATGAGTAAAAGTTCAAAACCCTGCACAAAAGTACTCACGCAAAAGTGCATTCGCAAAAAAGGTCATGAAAACACAAACTACAATCCTAGGACATTAATAAAAATCAACAAAAATGCACAGACACGCTCCCTCAAATGGACATGCACAAAAACGTACATGTAAAAAAACATGCGCAAAAGTGCATCCCCAACAACATTCTTAAAAACACAAACTACAATACTGTGACTTTAATACGCATCATTAGACAACAGCTAAAACACTAGATAAAAAAGATACAATGGAGTGTAGCAATAATACTCGACGTTTACGTTTACGTGGATTTTGGTTTGGATTCATTTATCTTTCTATTTTTATTGGTGGATTTGGTTTCTTTTAGGTACAAATCGAAAATTAGGTGTCCATGAAGCAAAAATGATCAAAGGGTAAGAAAAGAGTTGCAATTAAGA
>NW_012192830.1:281726-316702 GCF_000504015.1 Erythranthe guttata
ACAAACATGCACAGACACGCTCCCTCAAATGGACATGCACAAAAACGTACAGGTAAAAAAACATGCGCAAATAGTTGCAACCGCAACGACGTTCTTTGAAACACGAACTACAATACTATGACTTTAATACGCATCAACAGACAACAACAAATACACTAGATAAAAAAGATACAATGGAGTGTAGCAATAATACTCGACGTTTACGTTTACGTGGATTTTTTTTTGGATTAATTTATATTTCTGTTTTTATTGGTGGATTTGGTATCCTTTAGGTACAAATCGAGAATTAGGTGTCCAGGAAGCAAAAATGACCAAAGGGTAAGAAAAGAGTTGCAATTAAGAAAATAAAATCAAATTAGAAGAGAGAATCCCTCAACATCTTTGGTAGTGTCCACAAAGTCGAGCATAACTCTCTCATCCGGACTCCAAATCGACTGGTTCCGGTGGCATTAGAAAGCTATTTCAGTGGGCTACAATTCCCGTCTAACGTGAAATTCCAAATTCGGACTCGAACATGGTCAAAATTGGATAACAAAAGCGATCATCAAAATACGTACTACAGTTCAAGGACGTGAATGCGCATCAAGAAACGTGCATAAAAACACTCGCTAGAAAAGATACGCACATGAGTAAAAGTTCAAAAGCATGCACAAAAGTACTCACGCAAAAGTGCACTCGCAAAAAGGATCATGAAAATAAAAACTACAATCCTAGGACATTAATAAAAATCAACAAACATGCACAGACACGCTCCCTCAAATGGACATTCACAAAAACGTACAGGTAAAAAAACATGCGCAAAAGTGCAACCGCAACGACGTTCTTAAAAACACGAACTACAATACTATGACTTTAATACGCATCATTAGGAAACAACAAAAACACTAGATAAAAAATATACAATGGAGTGTAGCAATAATACCCGACGTTTACGTTTACGTGGACTTTTGTTTGGATTAATTTATATTTCTGTTTTTATAGGTGGATTTGGTATCCTTTAAGTACAAATCGAGAATTAGGTGTCCATGAAGCAAAAATGACCAAAGGGTAAGAAATGAGTTGCAATTAAGAAAATAATATCAAATTAGAAGAGAGAT
Source organism: Erythranthe guttata (assembly GCF_000504015.1). The sequence goes on from NW_012192830.1 coordinate 282,824, forward strand.
TCCCTTCAACATCTTTGGTAGTGTCCACGAAGTCGAGCAAAATCTCTCATCCGGCTCCAAATCGACTGGTTCCGGTGGCATTACAAAACCTATTTCAGTGGGCTACAATTCCCGTCTAACGTGAAAATTCCAAATTCGGACTCGAACATGGTCAAATTTGGATAACAAAAGCGATCATGAAAATACGTACTACAATTCAAGGAATGAATGCGCATCAAGAAACGTGCACAAAAACACTCGCTAGAAAAGATACGCACATGAGTAAAAGTTCAAAAGCATCCACAAAAGTACTCACGCAAAAGTGCATTGGCAAAAAGGATCATGAAAACACAAACTACAATCCTAGGACATTAATACAAATCAACAAACATGCACAGACACGCTCCCTCAAATGGACATGCACAAAAACGTACAGGTAAAAAAACATGCGCAAAAGTGCAACCGCAACGACGGTCTTAAAAACACGAACTACAATACTATGACTTTAATACGCATCAACAGACAACAACAAAAACACTAGATAAAAAAGATACAATGGAGTGTAGCAATAATACTCGACGTTTACGTTTACGTGGATTTTTGTTTGGATTAATTTATATTTCTGTTTTTATTGGTGGATTTGGTATCCTTTAGGTACAAATCGAGAATTAGGTGTCAAGGAAGAAAAAATGACCAAAGGGTAAGAAAAGAGTTGCAATTAAGAAAATAAAATCAAATTAGAAGAGAGAATCCCTCAACATCTTTGGTAGTGTCCACGAAGTCGAGCATAACTCTCTCATCCGGACTCGAAATCGACTGGTTCCGGTGGCATTATATATCTATTTCAGTGGGCTACAATTCCCGTCTAACGTGAAAATTCCAAATTCGGACTCGAACATGGTCAAATTTGGATAACAAAAGCGATCATCAAAATACGTACTACAATTCAAGGAATGAATGCGCATCAAGAAACGTGCACAAAAACACTCGCTAGAAAAGATACGCACATGAGTAAAAGTTCAAAAGCATGCACAAAAGTACTCGCGCAAAAGTGCACTCGCAAAAAGGATCATGAAAACACAAACTACAATCCTAGGACATTAATACAAATCAACAAACATGCACAGACACGCTCCCTCAAATAGACATGCACAAAAACGTACAGGTAAAAAAACATGCGCAAAAGTGCAACCGCAACGACGGTCTTAAAAACACGAACTACAATACTATGACTTTAATACGCATCAACAGACAACAACAAAAACACTAGATAAAAAAGATACAATGGAGTGTAGCAATAATACTCGACGTTTACGTTTACGTGGATGTTTGTTTGGATTAATTTATATTTCTGTTTTTAATGGTGGATTTGGTATCCTTTAGGTACAAATCGAGAATTAGGTGTCAAGGAAGCAAAAATGACCAAAGGGTAAGAAAAGAGTTGCAATTAAGAAAATAAAATCAAATTAGAAGAGAGAATCCCTCAACATCTTTGGTAGTGTCCACGAACTCAAGCATAACTCTCTCATCCGCACTCCAAATCGACTGGTTCCTGTGGCATTAGAAAGCTATTTCAGTGGGCTACAATTCCCGTCTAACGTGAAAATTCCAAATTCGGACTCGAACATGGTCAAAATTTGATAACAAAAGCGATCATGAAAATACGTACTACAATTCAATGACGGGAATGCGCATCAAGAAACGTGCACAAAAACACTCGCTGGAAAAGATACGCACATGAGTACAAGTTCAAAACCCTGCACAAAAGTACTCACGCAAAAGTGCACTGGCAAAAAGGATCATGAAAACACAAACTACAATCCTAGGACATTAATACAAATCCACAAACATGCACAGACACGCTCCCTCAAATGGACATGCACAAAAACGTACATGTAAAAAAACATGCGCAAAAGTGCATCCGCAACGACATTCTTAAAAACACGAACTACAATACTATGACTTTAATACGCATCAACAGACAACAGTAAAAACACTAGATAAAAAAGATACAATGGAGTGTAGCAATAATACTCGACGTTTACGTTTACGTGGATTTTTGCTTGGATTAATTTATATTTCTGTTTTTATTGGTGGATTTGGAATAATTTATGTACAAATCGAGAATTAGGTGTCCAGGAAGCAAAAATGACCAAAGGGTAAGAAAAGAGTTGCAATTAAGAAAATAATATCAAATTAGAAGAGAGAATCCCTCAACATCTTTGGTAGTATCCACGTGTTATTTATGTAGGATGACAACTAGAGGAAAAGGAGGAAAGAGTTCTAGGGGTATTACGCGTGATCATGGTGTACAGGGTCGAGGGCGAACACGTTTAGTCCTTCGTGATGAGCTGGATGACGATACAAATTTAGCACCAGAAAATTTGCAAATTCGTTCGGACGTGCAACCTCATATACCAAATGAGGTGCATCACAATGAAGGACGACCTACAACTGAGGGGGCATCAAATGATTATTCTGAGCCTCAATCTTCTACGGAACCTAGTCGTTCGTCTAGACCACCAAACCAAGGCAGCCATGCACCTAATGATCCTCGGGAGCGGCCTTGGATAGAACCAGAAGGAAATGGGTAATATTTCTTGACTCTTCTCATAGTACGTTCTCATTACTATAATTTGCATTGGTTGAGCATTCTTTTTCACAAGTGTTTTTTGTGTTTTGACTTCAGTTATTGGTTTATGTCTTTGATGACTTTTGTGAGTGGTTTTATGTCGGTTTTGTTACTTGACTATACTGTATCTATTTACCCTAGTTGAGAAATTGTTTTTCTGACATTTATACCTATCTAAATTTTGAAGTTTTAAAATGACAGATTTAACAATACTGATGTGACTCGAAGAATCACACATATTCTGAAAGGTTTTCTTGGACCGTGGCCCACTTGGAAAAAGGTTCCTGAACATGCTAAGGAAAATATGTATGCCAAACTTAAAGTAAGTAGTTATTTTTATATAATTTGGTATTTGTAATTGCTTATGTGTGTTTATCTTCATTTTTTTAATATTTTTTTTTAATATTGTTCAAGAATAATTACTTGCTTGAAACATAATAGGAACATTTTCAATGGTTGCCTGAGCATGAGAGTGCTATAAGAAAGTCATGGTCATTTGTATATGGAAAAAAACATGAGCAACATGTTTAATGATGCTCGAATGTGTGCCATGAAAGCTGCTAACTCAGATGATCCTTTAAAAATGAAAAACAATGGTCCCAAATGGCTGAGTGTTGATGATTGGAACAAACTTGTTGAGGATATTTTCGCAACTGATGCATGGAGAAAAAAAAGTGATGCTGCTAAAAACAACAGGCTGACTGAGAAAGATGGTTCCATAACAAAACATACTGATGGTTCAATTCCGTTTAGAGAGCATGAAAAAAGAATGGTAACTTTTAAGTTTTTATTGTTTAATGTATGATGAATTATTTGATTTATTAAGGAAATATTACATTATTTGACCCAATGAACTTACTTGTGTGTAGAAAAGAGAACTTGGTGTCGATAATGTTTCTGAAATGGATGTTTTTTATCGTATGCACAAGAGACAAAAAGGACAAGGCGATTTTGTTGATAGTAAGTCGAAGAGAGTTCGTGTAAGTGAATATATGTAATTTTTTTTTATTTAAACTATTCGTGCTATATATATTGAGTTCTTTCCAATTGATTATATTTATTTTACTTGACTATGCAGGATGTATATGAAGATGTTCGATCCCAAAAACATGAAAATGGTGCCCCTATTGATCAGCTTGAATTTGATCCTACATCTTGGGTGGAAGCAATTGGTGGATCGTCTAAGGGTTATGTGTATGGATTCGGATACCATAAGCCAGCTAATGAAATAATGCCGAATATTTCACATTCTTTTCCAGGTGAACATGTTGCTCCAACCACATCTCATTATATTAAACAATTGGAGAGTAGGTTGGATAGATATGAGAAGAAAGCAGAGAAGCTTATTGATATTGTAAAGAAGTTGGCACAAAACAATGGCGTGGAGGATTTGGCAACATCTGATTCTGAGTCGATTGATGGCTCGTTTAGAGATAATCATTTAGAATAGCTTTGTTTGGCATTATGTTAGTTGTTTTTATTTATTTTTATCTCGATATTTACAAAACAAGTACATTTTTTTCTATCTAGCAACTATTTCTATTGGATTAGGTTGATTTTGAGTTTCTTTGAACATTCGATGGATCGTTATTATTTTCATAATTATGGTATTAATGATTTTTTGATAATTTTTCGCGGTAATTAATTTTTATTAATGTACAAGATGTGGCATATTGATTACTGATCTTTATTGGCATATTGATCTTTATCGGCATACGTTGTATATTGATTTTTATTGATTGTTTGTTGCCATATTGCTTACTGATCATCAACAACATAATCCGTCAGTGAATTATTTGGACAAAATCCACCAACGTACATGTAAAAAGGCATGCGCAAAAGTGGATTCGCAACAACGTTCTTAAAAACACGGACTAAAATACTAGGACATTAATACGCATCAACAAACAACAGCAAAAACACTAGAAGAAAAAGATACAGTGGAGTGTAGAAATAAAACTCTACCTTTACGTTTACGTTGATTTTTTTTCGGATTAATTTATATTTATGTTTTAATTGGTGGATTTAGTATAGGAGGGCTACCTGGAAGTTCTTCAAGCCAGGTTTTTAAGACTTTGGGAAATGAACTTAATATTCAGGTTTCAGGGTCCAGGAATGTGAGGAAAGGCTAAAAGGTGCTTCGAAGGGCATATCCACATTCATACAAAATGACTCCCATCTTTGGCAGCCTATGGGGTTTTGTATTACGGAACAAGCTACTTCCATCGGTCTAATCCGATAGAAAGACGTGGGCTAGTTTGTCGAGAGAGGCGTTCGTATTCGACGTGAGTCGGTGGATTCGCCCAACCTATACAAAAGGGCATAGAAAGCTCTAGAAGCAAATTAGGCCTGCCCGAAGTCCACCCCGATATTACCAGGTACAAATCGAAAATTAGGTGTCCAGGAAGCAAAAATGATCAAAGAGTAAGAAAAGAGTTGCAATTAGGAAAATAAAATGAAATTAGATGAGAGAATCCCTCAACATCTTTGGAAGTGCCCACGAACTCGAGCATAACTTTCTCATCCGGAATCCAAACCAGCTTGTTTCGGCGGCAATAGAAAGCTATTTCAGCTGGCTACAATTCCTGTCTAACGGCAAATTTCCAAATTCGGACTCGAACATGGTCAAAATTGGATTCTGAAAGCGATCATGAAAATACGTACTACAGTTCGAAGACATGAATGCGCATCAAGAAACGTGCAAAAAAACACTCGCTAGAAAAGATACGCACATAAGTAAAAGTACAAAAGCATGCACAAAAGTACTCACGCAAAAGTGCATTCGCAAAAAGTATCATGAAAACACAAACTACAATCTTAGGACATTAATACAAATCAACAAACATGCACAAACACACTCGCTCAAATGGACATGCACAAACGTACATGTAAAAAACCATGCGCAAAAGTGCATTCGCACAACCGTTCTTAAAAATACGAACTACAATACTAGGGCTTTAATACGCATCAACAAACAACAGCAAAAACGCTAGATAAAAAAGATACAGTGGAGTGTAGAAATAAAACTCTACGTTTACGGTTACGTTGATTTTTTTTCGGATTAATTTATATTTCTGTTTTAATTGTTGGATTTGGTATCTTATAGGTACAAATCGAAAATTAGGTGTCCAGGAAGCAAACAATGATCTAAGAGTAAGAAAAGAGTTGCGATTAGGAAAATAAAATAAAATTAGAAGAGAGAATCCGATCCCTCAACATCTTTGGAAGTGTCCAAGAAGTCAAGCATAACTTTCTCATCCGGACTCCAAATCAGCTGGTCCGGCACCATTAGAAAGCTATTTCAGTTGGCTAAAGTTCTTGTCTAACGGCAAATTTCCAAATATGGACTCGAACATGGTCAAAATTGGATTCCAAAAGCGATCATTAAAATACGAACTACAGTTCGAGGACATGAATGTGCATCAAGAAACGTGCACAAAAACACTCGCTATAAAAGATACGCACATAAGTAAAAGTAAAAAAACATGCACAAAAGTACTCATGCAAAAGTGCATTCGCAAAAAGGATCATGAAAACACAAACTACAATCCTAGGACATTAATACAAATCAATACACATGCACAAACACACTCGCTCAAACGGACATGCACTAACGTACATGTAAAAAAACATACGCAAAAGTGTATTCGCAACACTGTTCTTAAAAACACGAACTAACATACTAGGGCTTTAATGCACATCAACAAACAACAGCAAAAACACTAGATAAAAAAGATACAGTGGAGTGTAGAAATAAAACTCTACATTTACGGTTACGTGGATTTGGTATCATATAGGTAGAAATCGAAATCTAGGTGTCCTGGAAGCAAAAATGATCAAAGAGTATGAAAAGAGTTGCAATTAGGAAAATAAAATAAAATTAGAAGAGAGAATCCCTCAACATCTTTGGAAGTGTCAACGAAGTCGAGCATAACTTTCTCATACGCACTCCAAATCAGCTGGTTCCAGCGGCATTGAAAAGCTATTTCAGCTGGCTATAATTCATGTCTACATGCAAATTTCCAAATTCGGACTCGAACATGGTCAAAATTGGATTCCAAAAGCAATAATGAAAATACGCAATAGTTCGAAGACATGAATGTGTATCAAGAAGCATGCACAAAAACACTCGCTAGAAAAGATACGCACATAAGTAAAAGTACAAAAGCATGCACAAAAGTACTCACGCAACAGTGCATTCGCGAAAAGTATCATGAAAACACAAACTACAATCCTAGGACATTGATACAAATCAACAAACATGCACAAACACACTCGCTCAAATGGACATGCACAAACGTACATGTAAAAAAACATGCGCAAAAGTGCATCCGCAACACCATTCTTAAAAATACGAACTACAATACTAGGGCTTTAATACGCATCAACAAACAACAACAAAAACACTAGATAAAAAAGATGCAGTGCATTGTAGAAATAAAACTCTACGTTTACGGATACGTGGATTTTTTTTCAGATTAATTTATATTTCTGTTTTAAACGGTGGATTTGGTATGTTATAGGTACAAATCGAAAATTAGGTGTCTATGATGAAAAAATGATCAAAGAGTAAGAAAAGAGTTGCAATTAGGAAAATAAAATAAAATTAGAAGAGAGAATCCGTCAACATCATTGGAAGTGTCCACGAAGTCGAGCATAACTTTCCCATCCGGACTCCAAATCAGCTGGTTCCGGCGGCATTAAAAACCTATTTCAGCTGGTTACGATTCCTGTCTAACGGCAAATTTCCAAATTTGGATTCGAACATGGTTAAATTGGATTCCAAAAGCGATCATGAAAACACGTACTACAGTTCGAGGACATGAATGCGCATCAAGAAACATGCACAAAAATACTCGCTAGAAAAGATACGCACATAAGTAAAAGTACAAAAGCAAGCACAAAAGCACTCACGCAAAAGTGCATTCGCAAAAAGTATCATGAAAACATAAACTACAATCCTAGGACATTAATACAAATCAACAAACATGCACAAACACACTCGCTCAAATGGACATGCACAAACGTAATTGTAAAAAAACATGCGCAAAAGTGCATTCCCACAACCGTTCTTAAAAAGATGAACTACAATACTAGGGCTTTAATACGCATCAATAAACAACAGCAAAAACGCTAGATAAAAAACATACAGTGGAGTGTAGAAATAAAACTCTACGTTTACGGTTACGTTGATTTTTTTTCGGATTAATTTATAATTCTGTTTTAATTGTTGGATTTGGTATCTTATAGGTACAAATCGAAAATTAGGTGTCCAGGAAGCAAAATGGATCAAAGTGTAAGAAAAGAGTTGCGATTAGGAAAATAAAATAAAATTAGAAGAGAGCATCCCTCAACATCTTTGGATGTGTCCACAAAGTCAAGCATAAGTTTCTCATCCGGACTCCAAATCAGCTAGTTCCGGCACCATTACAAACCTATTTCAGTTGGCTAAAGTTCTTGTCTAACGGCAAATTTCCAAATTCGTCTCGAACATGGTCAAAATTGGATTCCAAAAGCGATCATGAAAATACGTCCTACAGTTCGAGGACATGAATGCGCATCAAGAAACGTGCACAAAAACACTCGCTAGAAAAGATACGCACATAAGTAAAAGTAAAAAAACATGCACAAAAGTACTCACGCAAAAGTGCATTCGCAAAAGGATCATGAAAGCACAAACTACAATCCTAGGACATTAATACAAATCAACATAGATGCACAAACACACTCGCTCAAATGGACATGCACAAATGTACTTGTAAAAAAACATGCGCAAAGGTGCATTCGCCACACTGTTCTTAAAAACACGAACTAACATACTAGGGCTTTAATACACATTAACAAACAACAGCAAAAACACTAGATAAAAAAGATACTGTGGAGTGTAGAAATAAAACTCTACGTTTACGGTCACGTGGATTTTTTTTTGGATTAAAATATATTTATGTTTTAATTGGTGGATTTGGTATCTTATAGGTACAAATCGATATCTAGTTGTTCAGGAAGCAAAAAGAATCAAAGAGTAAGAAAATAGTTGCAATTAGGAAAATAAAATAAAATTAGAAAAGAGAATCCCTTAACATCTTTGGAAGTGTCCACGAAGTCGAGCATAACTTTCTCATCCGGACTCCAAATCAGCTGGTTCCGGCGGCATTAGAAATCTATTTCAGCTGGCTACAATTCATGTCTAACGGCAAATTTCCAAATTCGAACTCGAACATGGTCAAAATTGGATTCCAAAAGCAGTCATGAAAATACGTACTATAGTTCGAAGACATGAATGTGCATCAAGAAGCATGCACAAAAACACTCGCTAGAAAAGATATGCACATAAGTAAAAGTACAAAAGCATGCACAAAAGTACTCACGCAAAAGTGCATTCGCAAAAAGTATCATGAAAACACAAACTACAATCCTAGGACATTGATACAAATCAACAAACATGCACAAACACACTCGCTCAAATGGACATGCACAAACGTACATGTAAAAAAACATGCGCAAAAGTGCATCCACAACAACATTCTTAAAAATACGAACAACAATACTAAGGATTTAATACGCATCAACAAACAACAGCAAAAACACTAGATAAAAAAGATGCAGTGCAGTGTAGAAATAAAACTCTACGTTTACGGATACGTGGATTTTTTTTCGGAATAATTTATATTTCTGTTTTAATTGGTGGATTTGGTATGTTATAGGTACAAATCGAAAATTAGGTGTCCAGGAAGCAAAAATGATCAAAGAGTAAGAAAATAGTTGCAATTAGGAAAATAAAATAAAATTAGAAGAGAGAATCTGTCAACATCATCGGAAGTGTCTACGAAGTCGAGCATAACTTTCTCATCCGGACTCCAAATCAGCTGGTTCCGACGGCATTAAAAAGCTATTTCAGCTGGCTACGATTCCCGTCTAACGGCAAATTTCCAAATTTGGATTCGAACATGGTCAAAATTGGATTCCAAAAGCGATCATTAAAATACGTACTACAGTTCGAGGACATGAATGCGCATCAAGAAACGTGCACAAAAATACTCGCTAGAAAAGATACGCACATAAGTAAAAGTACAAAAGCAGGCACAAAAGCACTCACACAAAAGTGCATTCGCAAAAAGGATCAAGAAAACACAAACTACAATCCTAGGACATTAATACAAATCAACAAACATGCACAAACACACTCGCTCAAATGGACATGCACAAACGTACATGTAAAAAACCATGCTCAAGAGTGCATTCGCAACAAAGTTCTTAACAACACGAACTACAATACTAGGGCTTTAATACGAATAAACAAACAACAACAAAAAAACTAGATAAAAAAGATACAGTGGACTGTAGAAAAAAAAACTTTACGTTTACGTTTACGTTGATTTTTTTTTCGGATTAATTTATATTTCTGTTTTAATTGGTGGATTTGGTATCTTATAGGTAAATATCGAAAATTTGGAGTCCAGGAAGCAAAAATGGTCAAAGAGTAAGAAAAGAGTTGCAATTAGGAAAATAAAATAAAATTAGAATAGAGAATCCCTCATCATCTTTGGTAGTGTCAACGAAGTCGAGCATAACTTTCTCATCCGGACTCCAAATCCACTGGTTCCGGTGGCATTAGAAAGCTATTTCAGCTTGCTATAATTCCTGTGTAACGGCAAATTATCAAATTCCGACTCGAACATGGTCAAAATTGGATTCCAAAAGCGATCATGAAAATACGTACTACAGTTCGAGGACATGAATGCGCATCAAGAAACGTGCACAAAAATCCGCATAAGTAAAAGTACAAAAGCATGCACAAAAGTACTCACGCAAAGTGCATTCGCAAAAAGGATCATTAAAACACAAACTACAATCCTAGGACATTAATACAAATCAACAAACATGCACAAGCACACTCGCTCATATGGACATGCACAAACGTACATGTAAAAAACCATGCGCAAAAGTGCATTCGCAACCACGTTCTTAAAACCACGAACTACAATACTAGGACTTTAATACACATCTAGAAACAACAGAAAAAACACTAGATAAAAAAGATACAGTGGAGTGTAGAAATAAAACTCTACGTTTGCGTTTACATGGATTTTTTTCTGGATTAATTTATATTTCGGTTTTAATTGGTGGATTTGGCAACTTATAGGTACAAATCGAAAATTAGGTGTCCTGGAAGAAAAAATGATCAAAGAGTAAGAAAAGAGTTACAGTTAGGAAAATAAAATAAATTTAAAACAGAGAATCCCTCAACATCTTTGGTAGTGTCCACGAAGTCGATCGCAACTTTCTCATCCGGACTCCAAATCAACTGGTTCCGGCGGCATTGGAAAGCTATTTCATCTGGCTACAATTCCTGGCTAACGGCAAATTTCCAAATTCAGACTCGAACATGTTAAAAATTGGATTCCAAAAGCGATCATGAAAATACGTACTACAGTTCGAGGTCATGAATGCGCATCAAGAAAAAGAACATGCACAAAAGATACACACATAAGTAAAAGAAAAAAAGCATTCACAAAGGTACTCACGCAACATTGCATTCGCGAAAAGGATCATGAAAACAGAAACTACAACCCTAGGACATTAATACAAATCAACAAACATGCACAAACACACTTGCTCAAAAAGAATATGCACAAACGTACATGAAAAAAACATGCGCAAAAGTGCATTCGCAACAACGTTCTTAAAACCACGAACTACAATACTAGGACTTTAATACGCATCAACAAACAACAGCAAAAACACTAGATAAAAAAGATAAAGGGGAGTGTAGAAATAAAACTCTAAGTTTATGTTTACGTGGAATTTTTTTCGAATTAATTTATATTTCTGTTTTAATTGGTGGAATTGGTATCTTTTAGGTACAAAAAAAAAATTAGGTGTCCAAGAAGCAAAAATGATCAAATAGTAAGAAAAGAGTTGCAATTAGGAAAATGAAATCAAATTAGAAGAGAGAATCCCTCAACATATTTGGTACTGTCCACGAAGTCGAACATAACTTTCTCATCCGAACTCAGAATCAACGTTCCGGCATCATTAGAAAGCTATTTCAGCTGGCTACAATTCCTGTCTAACGGCAAATTTCAAAATTCGGACACGAACATGGTCTAAATTGGATTCCAAAATCGATCATGAAAATACGTACTACAATTCGAGGACATGAATGCGCATCAAGAAACGTGCACAAAAACACTTGCTAGAAAAGATACGCAAAAGCATTCACAAAAGTACTCACGCAAAAGTGCATTCGCGAAAAGGATCATGAAAACACAAACTACAATCCTTGGACATTAATACAAATCAACAAACATGCACAAACACACTCGCTCAAATGCATATGCACAAACGTACATGTAAAATAACATGCCCAAAAGTGCATTCGGAACAACGTTCTTAAAAACACGAACTACAATACTAGGACTTTAATACGCATCAACAAACAACGGCAAAAACACTAGATAAAAAAGATACAGTGGAGTGTAGAAATAAAACTCTACGTTTACGTTTACGTGGATTTTTTTCGAATTAATTTATATTTCATTTTAATGGGTGGATTTGGTATCTTATAGGTACAAATCGAAAATTAGGTGCCAGGAACCAAAAATGATCAAGGAGTGAGAAAAGAGTAGCAATTAGGAAAATAAAATCAAATTAGAAGAGAGAATCCCTCAATATATTTGGTAGTGTCCACAATGTCGATCGTTATTTTCTCATCCGGACTCCAAATCAGCTGGTTCCGGCGGCATTAGAAAGCTAATTCAGATGGCTACAATTCTTGCCTAACAGCAAATTTCCAAATCCGGACTCGAACATGGTGAAAATTGGATTCCAAAAGCGATCATGAAAATACATACTACAGTTCGAGGACATGAATGCGCAACAAGACACGTGCACAAAAACAGTCGCTAGAAAAGCTATGCACATAAGTAAAAGTACTCACGCAACAGTGCATTCGCAAAAACGATCATGAAAACACAAACTACAATCCTAGGACATTAATACAAATCAACAAACATGCACAAACACACTCGCTCAAATGGACATGCACAAACGTACAAGTAAAAAAACATGCGCAAAAGTGCATTCGTAACAACGTTCTTAAAAACACAAACTTTAATACTGGGACTTTAATACGCATCAACAAATAACAGCAAAAACACTAGATAAACATAATACAGTGGAGTGTAGAAATAAAACTCTACGTTTCCGTTTACGTGGATTTTTTTCGGATTAATTTATATTTCTGTTTCAATTGGTGGATTTCGTATCTTATAGGTACAAAATGAAAATTAGGTGTCCAGGAAGCAAAAATGATCAAAAAGTATGAAAAGAGTTGCAATTCGGAAAATAAAATCAAATTAGAAGAGAGAATCCCTCAACATCTTTGGTAGTGAGCACGTAGTCGAGCAATACTTTCTCATCCGGACTCCAAATCAAATGGTTCCAGCGGCATTAGAAATCTATTTCAGCTGGCTATAATTCCTGTCTAACGACAAATTTCCAAATTCGGACTCGAACATGGTCAAAATTGGATTCCAAAAGCGGTCATGAAAATACGTACTACAGTTCGAGGACATGAATGCGCATCAAGAAACGTGCACAAAAACACTCGCTAGAAAAGATACACACATCAATAAAAGTACAAAAGCATGCACAAAAGTACTCACGCAAAAGTGCATTCGCAGAAAGGATCTTGAATACACAAACTACAATCCCAGGACATTAATACAAATCACCAATCATGCACAAACACACTCGCTCAAATGGACATGCACAAACGTACATGTACAAAAGCATGCGCAAAAGTAGATTGGCAATTCTTAAAAACACGAACTACAATACTAGGACTTTAATACGCATCAACAAACAACAGCAAAAACGCTAGATAAAAAAGATACAGTGGAGTGTATAAATAAAACTCTACGTTTACGTTTACGTGGATATTTTTTCGGATTAATTTATATTTCGGTTTTAATCGGTGGATTTGGTATCTTCTAGGTACAAATCGAAAATTTGATGTTCAGGAAGCAAAAATGATCAAAGAGTAAGAAAAGAATTTCAATTAGGAAAATAAAATCAAATTAGAAGAGGGAATCCCTCGACATATTTGATAGTGTCCACGAAGTCGAGCATAATTTTCTCATCCGGACTCCAAATCAACTGGTTCTAGCGGCATTAGAAAGCTATTTCAGCTGGTTACTGTTAAGTGTATATTTTTACACTTTATCGTACGTTTTTATTTGAGCTTTTGGTGTGTTTTAACGATAATTGGTGCTTAAAAAGTTGATTTATTGTATTTTAGGTACAAATTGAAGAATTGGAAAAGTATGGGGTCAAAACTGCAATTTTGGCGAAAATATGGGTCAAAAGTGAAAATATCAAAATTTAGAAGATTTAAAGCTCGGACCCCCGTCCCAGTTTTAGTGCAAATTGTGGGACCCCCGTCCGAGACTCCGAAGTTGCGCAGTAAAGGGATTTTAATTGTACAAGGAAACTGCCTTCTTCCCCAAGTTCTTCACCCTATATAAGACCAAGCCAAGCACACAATTGGGAATCTTTTTACGCAATTTGGAGAGCAACAAAGCAATAACGAAGACGAAGAATTCGAAGACTTCAAGCATAGATTTATCGTCTATGATTTATTTTATTTGTGTTTTTCCTTTAATCATGAGTAGCTAATTTTCTTATTTCTAGGATTTTATTTGGAACCCTATGTGGGATTTATGAACCCTTTTCTATGATTTTATGCAAGTTTTAATTCCGGATTATTTCTTCTACTTGTTTTATTAAGTGCATGAACTTGATCAACTTATGTGCTTTTATGTTATTGTTAATCGCATGAATCGGAAGATCGGGTTAATAATTAGAATTGTGGTAGAAGAGCCTTTGCGGTATTAACATAGGAATATAGTTAATCTCTTAGGTAGCCATTATTGAGATTTGTGCTTAATGTTGTGTTCTAGAATTAATTGCATAGGAATATAGTAATTGAATCTAGAGTATTAGAATTGTAATACACGCGGAAGCGGGTTATGATTATTTTAGCATCTGAGGTTAATAATCCGGGTTAATTGCTTGTATAATTGAAGGAATTGGGGGAATAATAATCACATAGGGGGAAGAATAAAATCCTAGGCTTGTTTATCTTGATTAAATCTTCGCTTTAAATTGCTTTCTTGTTTTTGCTTGTTTTTAATTTATTTTAATCTAGTTAATTCTCTCTCAAGTCGACTGTGTAGGGTGGGCTTGATAATAATTGGTAGAATTTAGCGTCTAGGATTAGATAATTAAATATTCCCTGTGGGTTCGATATCCGGACTTAATTGTCCACTATATTACTTGTACGATACGTGCACTTGCGTGTAGGTTTTCGGCCAACAAGTTTTTGGCGCCGTTGCCGGGGAATATTTTAATTATTTATTTTTATTCTAGCTCTAGATTTGAACAATTTTCACGATTCACCCATTTAATTTTTGTTTTATTTTATTTTTTTGTTTTAGGTATTGTGTATGCGTGGGAGACTCGATCTGGCTAGAGAACCGTTTGATCCCGAAATCGAACGTACTTTTCGAGCCGCTAGGAGACTTCAACGCGAAAACAATATAATGGAGGACGAAGAACGCAGGGCAGTGTTGGGGATCGTGCATGTATACGCAGCGGAATTTAAAAATTTTATATCGAACTAGTTTCGATTACATGCATAAACTAATCACATAGTCAACGTACCTTAACGCTTCCGCCATACATATGGTAATTATCGATTTAATTGAAAAATACATAAAACCGAAAATCACGAAACATGCTTATTCATCATTCAATGAAATCGAAACACGTAATCACATATTACTCACAATCATAAATTATAATTCATACAAAACATGCTCGAATTAATTTACGAAAGTTTCGATTCATTTACCTCTTGTAGCGTGTGATTTCGACGAATCGAAATCCTAGAACGAGTCACGTACAAGCTGCAAATTACCAATCCTCGGGGCTGCAATTCACAGCTGGAACAAGCTGATCCAGCAAGCAACGAACGGCGACGAATGGCAGCAGCAGCGGCGGCGCGTGGCAGCAGCAGCGACGGCGCGTGAGCGGCGGTGCGGCGCGTGCGGCGGTGCGTGGATTCGTCGGGGCAGCAGCTCCTCTCCAATCAGGTTTCACCTCGTATTTTCGACCCACTCGAACTACAGCACTAGATGTAAACGAGTTAGATAAGAACACGAATATAACGAAGGAAAAAGAGGAGAAAAACCGGCGGTTTTCCGGCGGTGGTCGGCGGTGGCGCGGCGGGGCAGCAACGGCCGTAGGGGAGAGCGGCTAGGGCTTGAGCGGCTAGGGTTTGGTGCTGAAAATCTGATCTCAAAACTCTTTTTGAGGTCTATTTATACTTAGGGTTTTCAACCCTCGTGGGCTTAAGTCATTGGGCTTGACCCACTGATGCATTAAGCCCATTCCCTCGTCGGCCTCGTTTCTAACAAACGATCGTTCACAAAATTATAACAAAATTATATTTGTGACGAGCTTAAAGTCCTCGTCGATATGAGTGCCTCTTCGAAATTTCCAATTTCCAAAATTGGAAACTTCCACTTCAGTGGACCTGCTAAATCGGGAAACTTCCCAATTTAGAAAGTTCACTAAATTCCGCATGTCTCTCTTTCTCTACGTTTATTCCGATTCGCAATCCACAATTACGAATCTTGGATTCAATCATATCGACATCCAATCGTTCAAAGATTAACACATTAATCTATGCTTGTTGTTATCAAGGATCTATATTACACGAGAAGTGTGACCCTCAATGGTTCAGGTGTATGCTAGCCGTGGGCTCACAACTCTTTGTGATTCGAACAACACATTGTTCTTATACGAACTCCTCCCAAGAGTCCCGATTAGAGTAAAACTCATTTTACCTAATCCCGATCAAATCGGTGCCCAACGAATCAAGATTGGCGTCTAGCAACTACGCATCATGATTCCCTAGATACAAGTGAAGTGCCTGCAAGAACCTTATGATATAGTTAGCGTACAGTACGATCCTTTCGTAGCACATGTCCCGATTGAACTAGAGGCATTGGTTCACCGAGACCTCTTATAAAGTTCAATAACCGTTCGAACGTTCTAGGTATTATAAATCCGTTCGTGTGCGACTTAGGGAAACACATTTCCCTAATCACCCCACTATCAACTCTGGCCAGAGATTCCATGGATTATAAACCGTCAGAACACACAGGACATCCATGACTACTCAAGCGCTCGAATCCCCTACTACAATGCACAGACTTCACACTAGATTTCGGATTGCACGAACGTTGGCCCTTGGAGTGGTCCGCGGTGGGACTCAGGGACAGGTCACGGTACAATCGGTCCTCTAGTGAAGTCACGGTGATGTCTGGGTCTTAAGGACTAATGGTGTACAACTATATCTTAGAAACCTATTACTCGATGAATGAGAACCACTTATAGATTTCTAGGGCGAGGGAGTTCAGTGAACTCATCTAGTATGAGCACCCACTCAAGTATGCCGATGTCACAACACCGAGGACTGATGAGACGCAGTACACATACACTAAGTGCTAGTCTCAAAAGGGAAAGGCCGGTATCCTCATTATTGGCGTAACCCATCGACTAGGAACAAGGTTTAACAGTTACATTACATTGCTGAGTTATCTCACGATTCTACTAGATCAACTCACAGTAATAGAGTAACTCGTTAGGACTATATCTATGCTGCTTGCATGGGATAACAGATATAGAATGCCAAATAAGATATTTTATTATTACGAACGAAAAAACGATTGTTTTATTACAAAGAAAAAGAGAAGGACCACAACCACAAGTTGGCTTGCCGGTCACCTACTCTAACAGTCTCCCACTTGACCTAAAGCCAACTACTCATAAATCTAAGTCCCATCGACTCTCGATGTTTCTCGTGGACTGATCGTGACAATGGCTTGGTGAAGGGATCTGCAATATTGTCCTCCGAGGTGACTCTGTCTAGCTTGACTTCACCTCTCTCTATGATCTCTCGGATCACATGGTATTTTCTCAACCCGTGCTTCGACTTCTGATGAGCTCTTGGTTCCTTAGCTTGCGCTACGGCTCCATTGTTATCGCAGTACAGCCGTACTGGATCGCTAGCGTTCGGAAATACACCCAACTCTTGGATGAATTTCCTAATCCATGACCCTTCCTTTGAAGCATATATATTCAGCCTCGGTGGTGGAATCAGCCGTCGTGCCTTGTTTGGAACTCTTCCAACACACGGCACCCCCGTTGACTTTGAATATATACCCCGAGTTTGACTTCGAGTCATCCATGTCCGATTGAAAACTAGAATCCGTGAAGCCTTCTATTTTCAACTCGGTATCCCCATAGACCAAAAACAAATCTCGAGTTCTTCGCAAGTACTTGAGAATGTCCTTCACAACCTTCCAATGGGCTGGGCCGGGGTCGGACTGATATCTGCTTGTGACGCTCACAGCATACGCAATATCAGGTCGTGTACACAGCATGCCATACATTATGCTTCCTATAGCGGATGCATAAGGTGTCCTTTTCATCTCCTCGATTTCCATTTGCGTTTGAGGACGCATGGATTTCGAGAGACGAACCCCATGGGACATTGGCAAGAATCCCTTCTTGGATTCTTCCATGCTAAACCGTTTAAGAACGGTGTCTATGTACATGGATTGGGACAAACCAAGCAATCTCCTCGATCTATCTCTATAGATCCGTATTCCCAATACGTAGGATGCTTCTCCCAAATCCTTCATCGAGAAACGTGTGGATAACCATACTTTAGTCGACTGCAACATCCCTACATCATTCCCAATGAGTAGTATGTCATCAACATAAAGTACAAGAAAAGTCACTGCACTCCCACTAACCTTCTTGTAGACACAAGGTTCTTCCGGGTTTTTCAAAAATTCAAACTCTTTGATAGTTGTGTCGAACCTTTTGTTCCAACTACGGGATGCTTGTTTCAATCCATAAATGGATCACTGGAGTTTGCAAACCTTTTGCTCATCTCCAGAAGATATGAAGCCTTCCGGCTGCGCCATGTAAATTTCTTCCTCAATGTCCCCATTAAGGAAAGCGGTCTTCACATCCATTTTCCATATCTCGTAGTCATACCACGCAGAGATGGCCAGCAAAATCCTAATGGACTTAAGCATAGCAACTGGAGAAAAGGTTTCCTCATAGTCAACTCCTTGCTTTTGAGTATAACCCTTCGCTACCAATCTAGCCTTGTAGGTCGATACCTTTCCATCTACTCCAATTTTCCTATTATAGATCCACTTGCAGCCTATGAGAACAATTCCCTCGGGTGGATCTACCAAGGTCCATACCTTGTTGGAGTACATAGAGTCCATTTCGGATTTCATGGCATTTAGCCAATGTCCCTTGTCTGTATCCGATACAGCTTCGTTGAAAGTTCTAGGATCACATCCTTGGTCAACTTCATCAACGAGGAATAACCTATCGGGCGCTCTCCGAACTCTTTCGGATCTACGCAGTGACGGTTCAGGAGGTATATTAGTGGTTTGTTGAATTGGTTCATTATCTGATTGTTGTGCTTGAACTTCAGATTGTGGTTCTCGAACTTCTTCGAGATCAACTACACTGCCCTTTCTATCCGATAGAAATTCCTTCTCAAGGAACACGGCATTTCTCGAGACGAACACCTTTGCCTCGGAAACATAGTAGAATTCGTATCCCATGGAATCCTCGGGATACCCCACAAAATAGCATAGGTCGGATTTCGTATCCAACTTATCTCCCACTAGCCGCTTCACGTAAGCGGGACAACCCCATATCCTAATATGTTTAAACGTGGGTTTCTTGGAGTGCCAAAGTTCATAAGGTGTGGAGTTAACTGCTTTGGTATTAACCCTATTCAGCAAATACACGGCAGTTAGGAGTGCATGACCCCACAGGTATGCCGGTAGCTCGGTGAACCCCATCATAGATCGAACCATGTCTAACAGTGTTCGATTCCGACGTTCGGAAACTCCATTAAGTTGAGGAGTTCCAGGAGGAGTCCATTGAGACAGAATCCCATTCTCTTTAAGATAGTCTATAAACTCAGTACTTAAGTATTCGCCACCACGATCGGATCGTAGTTTCTTAATACGTCTACCGAGTTGGTTTTCTACTTGGTGTCTAAAATCTTTGAACCTTTCAAAAGTTTCAGACTTATACTTCATTAAGTACACGAAACCATACCTAGAATAATCATCGGTAAAGGTAACGAAGTAGTTAAAACCACCCCTAGCACTAACGCTTAGTGGACCACACACGTCTGAATGGATCAAATCCAAAAGACCCTCGGCCCGTTCCATCTTCCCTTTGAAGGGAGTCTTGGTCATTTTTCCTTTAAGGCAGGATATACAAGTTTGAAGTGATTTAACGTCCTCCAAGGAGAACATTCCTTCACTAACAAACTTGTTCATCCTTCTCAATGAAATGTGACCTAGTCGAGCGTGCCAAAGTTGTGCGGGGTTAAGACTTATATCTTTTCGTTTTGCTGATATAACGTTAATAGGTATTTCATTTGGATTTAGTTCATACAAGTTGTTTATAAGTTGTCCCTTACAAATCATATTTTGTTCCTTTTGTATAATGCAAATCGAATTTCCAAAAACAAAAGTAAAACCTTCATTATCCAAAACAGGAATAGAAATAAGGTTTCGAATAAGTGACGGAACAAATAAACAATTGTTCAAAACAATGGAAAAACTAGAATCCAAAACAGAAAGATAAATTGTCCCAATGGCTTCAGCAGCAACCCTTGCTCCGTTGCCCATTCTTAGGTAGGTCTCACCCACATTAAGCCTCCTACTTCTTGTCATGAGCTGCAAATCATTACAAAGATGTGAGCCACAACCAGTATCCAATACCCAAGCAGAAGATTTAACAGACAAATTAACTTCAACTAAATACGTACCCTTTTCAGAACGTTTCTGATCGAGGTAAGCCTTGCAGTTGCGTCGCCAATGGCCCTTCTTTCCACAATGATGGCAAGCGTCATCAACTTGCTTGGTGACCTTGTCATTCTTCACTCCGCTCGACTCGCCCTTCTCAAGTTTCTTGCTCGGGCCGAAACTTCTTTCTTTCCTTTTCTTCTGGAAAGAACCTTTCTTTGCAGAAGGAGCAACTAGGAGAACTGATTTCTCCTTCTTGATCGTGGACTCATAGCTGACCAACATGTTCAACAACTCATCCAATGGTGGATCGAGCTTGTTCATGTTGAAGTTCACTATGAACGATTCATAAGAACTAGGAAGGGACAGTAGGATCAAATCCACCGAGAGCTCGGCCGGGAGGGTGAAATCAAGGTTCACCAACTTCTCAAGGAGAGTGATCATCTTGAGACCGTGTTCGTGGACCGAAGCCCCTTCACGCAGCCTCATGGTGATCAACTCCTTGGTAGCTGAGTACCTCGATGCCCTAGTATTCTCACTGTACATGCTTTCAAGATGGTGCTTGATATCATAAGCATGCACGTGAGACTCATACTTCCTCGCAAGCTCTGGCACCATGGATGCTAGCATGTAGCACCTCGCATGGAGGTCGTCCTTCTTCCATGCCTCGAAAGTGGCAGTCTCGTCAGCAGTAGCAGTCGCAGGAAGAGCAGTGGGGGGACGTTCATTGAGCACATAGAGACGCTCCTCGACTTGGAGCACAAGTTTCAGATTGCGAAGCCAATCCAAATAGTTTGGACCGGTGAGTTTGTTTTGGTCGAGGATTGAGGAAAGGGGATGTTTGGACATTGTTGCTGAGAAAATTTTAAGAAGACAATAATTAGAGTTTAGTTCGTAATAATCGTTACAATTAAAATTTTGGAATTTTATGTTTTAATTGTTCTCCCACTAATTTTATCGAATTCCACCACCCTCTAGCAGACAATAGAGAAAACTTATTTTTCTTTAATGGGCTTTAGGTCCAATAGCGCTAATGTAACCCGTAGTTAATCTATCCCGATTACATAAGCCTAAAGGTAGAGTACTATCAATCACATCACTATGTGACCCTAAAGATCGATTTACCTCACACTTGATAATGACCTAAGTTAATCTAGCGAATATCAAAATCTTCGTGTGTCAAGTCTAGCCTACCAATATGAGATGTCATAGATCCAACTATATCAAACTAATGCAATCCCTAGTTAATCTAGCCGACCACATTAATCCAACATAATTTTATCTATGACCGTATCTCCATCTAATGTCAATTAAATTACAGCTTATCCCACAATAGCACTCCCCGCTAACACGGCTTACTGCACTATTATGAGAGGCTACACATAATTTAATTGTTGGTAGAAGGAAAGAAAAATTCAACAATTTGGTTTTTCTTTATAGCTTGATAATTATTCTTAATTAAGAATGAGGGATTTTATTTATTAAATTTTATTAGCTCATCGGAAGTTTTAGGTTATGATCGTTTGTGATTCCTACAACTATGTTCTCTAGGTATGTGGAAACGCATATTGATCCTAAGAGAGACATACGATCATCATCGTACTTAATCACAATTATTCATCTCATGAATTAATTAATTAATACGATAAATTGCAAATATAATTA
The DNA here is from genome assembly GCF_000504015.1 of Erythranthe guttata. The sequence continues at coordinate 305,027 of NW_012192830.1, forward strand.
ACGGACCTCCTTCATTCATAAATCATTCAAATAAGAATGAAGCCCATTAATTATTTGCCATCTAATTTGTGTTCCATTAATTAAACTAATTTAACAATTAAATTAAATAATTAATCCAACACTATTCTTTGAATTCAAATTAAATTAATGGATCAATTATCTAATTGGGTTTAATTGATAAATAATTTCAAAAATTAAAAATCAATTAATTTTAATATTAATTTCAAAAAATCAGAAAATATTAAACCACCCAATTTGATAACACCAAAAATTCAACAATTCAACAAATCGAAGCATGCTTTCGAAAACGATAAACACGTTGACAAATAAACGATTAACCCGTGGCTCTGATACCACTGTTGGGGATCGTGCATGTATACGCAGCGGAATTTAAAATTTTTATATCGAACTAGTTTCGATTACATGCATAAACTAATCACATAGTCAACGTACCTTAACGCTTCCGCCATACATATGGTAATTATCGATTTAATTGAAAAATACATAAAACCGAAAATCACGAAACATGCTTATTCATCATTCAATGAAATCGAAACACGTAATCACATATTACTCACAATCATAAATTATAATTCATACAAAACATGCTCGAATTAATTTACGAAAGTTTCGATTCATTTACCTCTTGTAGCGTGTGATTTCGACGAATCGAAATCCTAGAACGAGTCACGTACAAGCTGCAAATTACCAATCCTCGGGGCTGTAATTCACGGCTGGAACAAGCTGATCCAGCAAGCAACGAACGGCGACGAATGGCAGCAGCAGCGGCGGCGCGTGGCAGCAGCAGCGACGGCGCGTGAGCGGCGGTGCGGCGTGTGCGGCGGTGCGTGGATTCGTCGGGGCAGCAGCTCCTCTCCAATCAGGTTTCACCTCGTATTTTCGACCCACTCGAACTACAGCACTAGATGTAAACGAGTTAGATAACAACACGAATATAACGAAGGAAAAAGAGGAGAAAAACCGGCGGTTTTCCGGCGGTGGTCGGCGGTGGCGCGGCGGGGCAGCAACGGCCGAAGGGGAGAGCGGCTAGGGCTTGAGCGGCTCGGGTTTGGTGCTGAAAATCTGATCTCAAAACTCTTTTTGAGGTCTATTTATACTTAGGGTTTTCAACCCTAGTGGGCTTAAGTCATTGGGCTTGACCCACTGATGCATTAAGCCCATTCCCTCGTCGGCCTCGTTTCTAACAAACGATCGTTCACAAAATTATAACAAAATTATATTTGTGACGAGCTTAAAGTCCTCGTCGATACGAGTGCCTCTTCGAAATTTCCAATTTCCAAAATTGGTAACTTCCACTTCAGTGGACCTGCTAAATCGGGAAACTTCCCAATTTAGAAAGTTCACTAAATTCCGCATGTCTCTCTTTCTCTACGTTTATTCCGATTCGCAATCCACAATTACGAATCTTGGATTCAATCATATCGACATCCAATCGTTCAAAGATTAACACATTAATCTATGCTTGTTGTTATCAAGGATGTATATTACACGAGAAGTGTGACCCTCAATGGTTCAGGTGTATGCTAGCCGTGGGCTCACAACTCTTTGTGATTCGAACAACACATTGTTCTTATACGAACTCCTCCCAAGAGTCCCGATTAGAGTAAAACTCATTTTACCTTATCCCGATCAAATCGATGCCCAACGAATCAAGATTGGCGTCTAGCAACTACGCATCATGATTCCCTAGATACAAGTGAAGTGCCTGCAAGAACCTTATGATATAGTTACCGTACAGTACGATCCTTTCGTAGCACATGTCCCGATTGAACTAGAGGCATTGGTTCACCGAGACCTCTTATAAAGTTCAATAACCGTGCGAACGTTCTAGGTATTATAAATCCGTTCGTGTGCGACTTAGGGAAACACATTTCCCTAATCACCCCACTATCAACTCTGGCCAGAGATTCCATGGATTATAAACCGTCAGAACACACAGGACATCCATGACTACTCAAGCGCTCGAATCCCCTACTACAATGCACAGACTTCACACTAGATTTCGGATTGCACGAACGTTGGCCCTTGGAGCGGTCCGCGGTGGGACTCAGGGACAGGTCACGGTACAATCGGTCCTCTAGTGAAGTCACGGTGATGTCTGGGTCTTAAGGACTAATGGTGTACAACTATATCTTAGAAACCTATTACTCGATGAATGAGAACCACTTATAGATTTCTAGGGCGAGGGAGTTCAGTGAACTCATCTAGTATGAGCACCCACTCAAGTATGCCGATGTCACAACACCGAGGACTGATGAGACGCAGTACACATACACTAAGTGCTAGTCTCAAAAGGGAAAGGCCGGTATCCTCATTATTGGCGTGACCCATCGACTAGGAACAAGGTTTAACAGTTACATTACATTGCTGAGTTATCTCACGATTCTACTAGATCAGAACACACAGGACATCCATGACTACTCAAGCGCTCGAATCCCCTACTACAATGCACAGACTTCACACTAGATTTCGGATTGCACGAACGTTGGCCCTTGGAGCGGTCCGCGGTGGGACTCAGGGACAGGTCACGGTACAATCGGTCCTCTAGTGAAGTCACGGTGATGTCTGGGTCTTAAGGACTAATGGTGTACAACTATATCTTAGAAACCTATTACTCGATGAATGAGAACCACTTATAGATTTCTAGGGCGAGGGAGTTCAGTGAACTCATCTAGTATGAGCACCCACTCAAGTATGCCGATGTCACAACACCGAGGACTGATGAGACGCAGTACACATACACTAAGTGCTAGTCTCAAAAGGGAAAGGCCGGTATCCTCATTATTGGCGTGACCCATCGACTAGGAACAAGGTTTAACAGTTACATTACATTGCTGAGTTATCTCACGATTCTACTAGATCAACTCACAGTAATAGAGTAACTCGTTAGGACTATATCTATGCTGCTTGCATGGGATAACAGATATAGAATGCCAAATAAGATATTTTATTATTACGAACGAAAAAACGATTGTTTTATTACAAAGAAAAAGAGAAGGACCACAACCACAAGTTGGCTTGCCGGTCACCTACTCTAACAGGCAGCGGGTAATTTAATCAATGCCAACGGAAACCAAATCCAAGACCCACCCCCTCAACTCCCATTACAGCCAGCAGCTAGGCCACGGGCACTTCAAGACTACATAATCCCAACTCATGATGGATTCCGCCCGAGCATCCAATATCCACCTATTGAGGCGCACAATTTTGAGATCAAGCAAGGCCTTTTGACGATGCTCCAAAATAACGGGCTATTTAGTGGGTTGGCGGGTGAAGATCCCCATCTTCACATTGTCAATTTTCTAGATACCTGTAATTCCCACCGTCAAAACGGCGTTTCCCAAGAGGCGCTTCAATTAATTCTCTTCAAGCACTCCTTACAAGGAAGAGCTCGTCAGTGGTTGATGTCCCAAGCCCCCCACTCTATCTCGTCGTGGCCTCAACTCCTCAACCTTTTCATGAAAGTATATAGCTCATCCGAGAAGGACGAGAGAATCCGACGAGAAATTCATAATTTTGTCCAAGAGCAAGGCGAGCAATTATACGAGGCATGGGAGAGATTTAAAACTCTTTTGCGGCAGTGTCCAACACATGGAGTCGAACAATGGCGGCAAATCCACATCTTCTATCAAGGGATTAACGAGAATGCACGAACGGTCTTAGATGCATCAACCGGGGGAAATTTTATGAGTCAATCGATACCGGATGCTTTCATCATGTTGGATCAAATTGCTCAAAATCGGTTTGCCAAGTCAAGCGAGAGAACGGTTAGTGGAGCCAAGAAAGTTCCAGGGGTGTTGGAGTTAGATGCAATTACGGCCCTTCAAGCTCAAGTGACCCAAATTGCTCAACAAAATCAACTCCTTCGACAACACATCAAAGCAAATCCACCACAACAAGTCCAAGCCGTTGAGTCTCCATGTTGCGAAATTTGCGGTGGAAATCACTACACGCTCTAATGCCAACAAGATGTGGAGTCGCTCAACTACGTCAACAATGCGCCTCGCCAATTCCAAAATCAAGGGTGGAGATCACAAGGGCAATATGGAGGAAATCAACAAGGCCAAGGGTATCAAAGACCTCAAGGTAAATTCCAAAATCAAGCCCCTCCTCAACAAAGCTATCAAGGCAACAATCCACCGGCCCAAAAATCAAGCACGGAGGAGATATTGGCCCAATTCATGACCGCCACCCAAGCCTCGCTGCGCAATTTGGAGAATCAATTCGCTCAATTCGTTGTGAATCAAGAGAAACGTCCAGCGGGAGCATTGCCATCGAATACGGAAGATCCTCGAAAGCAAAAGTTCGAGACGTGCCAAGCTATCGATTTCAAGATCGAGAAAAAGGATGAAATTCAAGTCAAGCCGCAAGTCACTGTAGCCGAATGGGTCGAACCAATCCCATATCCACAAAGATTGCTAACGAAAAAGATCGAGATCGAGACGTGCCAAGCAGTCACCTTGAAGAACGGTAAGCAATTGGAAGAAGCCCCACGAAAAGAGAAGCGGAACACGGAAATCGAGAAGCCGAAAGTGAATGAGGAAAAAGAATCAAATCATGAAGAGCCACAATCAACGATGCCTTCACAAGTCCCTCCAATTCCTTATCCTCAAAAGTTTATAATGAAGAAGCTCGATGCCGAATATCAAAGATTTTTGGACAAGTTGAAGGAAATTCGCATAAATATTCCTTTCATTGAAGCACTTCAAAAGATGCCAAAGCGGGTGAAGTTCCTCAAGGACCTCGTGAAGAAAAGTAAGAAACTGCAAGGGAATGAGATGATCCAACTCACGGAGCAAATTAGTGCAATTCTTACTCGGCCTCTTCCACAAAAACTCGGCGATCCAGGTAAGTTTACTATTCCTTGTACTATAGGAGGTAAAAATTTTAGATCGCTCATTGATTTAGGCGCTAGCATTAATCTTATGCCTTATTCAACCTTTAAAAATCTTGGGTTAGGAGAAATTGAACCAACGGCTATAACTCTTCAATTAGCCGATAGATCTTTAGTTTACCCAAAAGGTATTTTAGAGAATGTGCTAGTGAAAGTCAATAAATTTATCTTCCCTGTTGATTTCGTGATACTAGATATAGATGAGGATAGGGAGATACCTCTTATCGTAGGGAGGCCGTTTTTAGCCACGTCGAAAACTCTCATTGATTGTGCTAGTGGTGATCTTACAATGACTGTGCATGATAAAACAATCAAATTCAATGTTTTTAGTGCTAATAAAAATCCATGTGATAATAATGATTGTTTTGCTATTGAGCTTATGGATTTTACAACTCATGAAAAATTTGATGTTTTGAACTTGGACAATGGGAAAGTATCTTTGAGTGCAGGGGATGATGGCAGAAACGGGAATCGGACGGAGCAAGTTTACTTCATGGACTCACTTTTAAATCCTCCGAGAGAAAGTCATACGAGTCGAGGTCTTAACGACGATGAGAATGCAACGAAGATGTTGCCACCCAAAGACTCGAGCAAGTCACGAGAGAAGGATGAGTCAAGCTATTGTGGTCGTAAGGAGAAAATCAAAAAGGAATTGCACAAAGGACAATTGGTGTTATTGTGCAAATACCGTCGTTGGTTATTTCCAAGGAAGCGCAATTCAATGTGGTCGCGGACGTTTATTGTCCAAGAACTTCTTCCTCACGAGGTGGTCAAAATAAAGGAGCGAGATTCAAATCGTACGTTCAACGTGAAGCGGAGCCGGCTCAAAACGTATTGGGAAGAGAGTGAAGAATGCCAAGTGACCTCGGTCACTTTTGCTTGAAAATAAAGAAGCAAAGTCCGGCTGAAGACTTTAAACTTAGCGCTTCTCGGGAGGCAACCCGAGCTTTATTGTTTTTCGTAGTTTTTCTTTAATTTTCCGTTTCGTTTTTATCGTCATAGGCATGCATTCTAATTGATTTATTTGAATTTGAATTTTCTGGGTCGAAAACATGGTCAGGGGTCCAGACGGCCGTCCGAAATTGCAAGCAAAATCCCAGACGGCCGTCCGTGAAACAGAAGGCACAATCGAGCATCACAACATGTGGGACGGCCGTCCCAAAACATGCCTAATTTGTGGGACGGCCGTCCCAAAACCAGTAACGAGAGAAACATCTCGGACGGCTTTCCGAAAATCAATACAAAAACCGGGATGGCCGTCCGACTATTTTTAGGGCGTTTTAACTTTAAAAAATTAGATTTTTTCCCCCATTATTTCCTAAACCCTCCTCTTTCCTTCTCTCAAACTCTCACACACAAGAGGAAGCTAGAGAATCAAACCAAATTCTCCAAAATCTACTCTTTCAAGGCACAGGCAGGCCCACAAGGTGTTCGATAATTTGCTCCAACCAAATTTTGAGTTCGATTGTCAACCAATTCTTACCGAATCTATTCCAACCTCTCTCCCAACTTTCTTGTCCAACAAAAGAAGCCGCACGAGTGAAGCTTCATCTTCTAAAGGCAAAGGAAAAGGCAAGAAAAGTGCCACCAAAACGACGATTCCTCTTCCAAAGCCGCTCCTCAAGCCCGAGACGACCCCGAAGCCTCAAGCTCCCGTGCCGATCGACGATTCCGAATGAAGATGGAGCGAGAGAGCTTTCCGATGATGAGGAGCATGAGAGAGCTAAGGAGGAGCACCCCGATCACATCGACTCCGACTAAATCAGGTGTTTTCTATCCTTAAACTTTGTGCTAATTTCGTTGAGGGCAACGGAAATTTTAAGTTTGGGGGTGAAAAACATGTTATTTTTGTGCTTATTTGTTTTAGTTTGCATGCATTAGGTTTTATTCATTTTTATTGTTTTTCTCGTTTTTCCGGAATATTAAAAAAAAAAAAAAAAAAAAAAAAAAAAAAAAAAAAAATTGCTTGAGTCGAATGCATCGATGATTTATGATGATGAGAGATGATCAATGTTTGATGATGAGATTGCTTGTTTTGTGTGATAAGGATTTGATGTTTGTTTAGCTTTCGATTCAACGGGACTTAGAAGCGAATTATTGCTAGGAATCACATTTTGTGCATTGCTTTGGTTGAATGTTTTGTATTTTAAATTTGGAATTTATTTGTGCTAGATCATGCTATGTTCGGTTTTAGAACTCACCTTAGGAAATTTATGATACGAAGTATTGAGTAGTGAGTGATTTGGGATATGATTTGGGCCTTCTTTGAACCGTTTGAGCCTTTCAAGCCGACCTTTTTATCAAAACTATCCTTAGAACCTTGATTTGAGCCTCGTAGAAAAGGTGTTCTTTCTTTTAGCCAATGTGTAAGGTAGAATAGGTGGAGATTCTTGAAAAATTACCCCTTGGAGTTCGGTCGAAAAATTTTATAAGGTCCTTCTTCTTCTTCTTCGAAATAAAAAACAAAAAAAAAAAAGGGAGAAGAAGAAGAGACTAGAAGGGAGAAATAAGGACTAGTTGTTGAATTATTTTTGAAACTCGATCCATTGCCTCAAAAGCAAAAGTGGAGACTTTTGAACTTTTGAGAATCGAGTTTATTAAAGTCCGTAGAGCTGAATTCATTGTTTCAAACGCCTATCTTTCAAATTTTGGCGTAATCACCTAAATTCAAGAAGAATAGCCACACATACCCATATTTCCTACCTCGAACCAAAGAGCCTAACAATTGAAAGCCACAAAGCCCCAATGATCCCAATAGCTTAATGTTCGATATTAGTAGAGTAGAATAATTTGGTGAGTATTTGGAGTCAAGCATATGCATGTAAGTATAAATTCTTTCTATCTTTAATTTTCAAATATTGGATGCTTGAAGCAATTGTATGAATTGTGGTTTTTGGTAATGGTGAGTGAGTAAGTGTTGTTGAATTTTGAGCTTGCGAATGCCTAACAATTGTCATTATAATTACAAGTTCTGAAAACGTGAAGTTGATCATTGATCTATGTGATGAGATGTTATCGTTGAGTTATTCGTTTATTGTCATTATAACTACAATACTAGGTAATATGCATCAACAAACAACAGCAAAAACATTAGATAAACAAGATACAGTGGAGTGTAGAAGTAAAATTGTATTATTACGCTTACGTGGATTTTTTTTTGATTAATTTATATTTTTGTTTTAATTGGTGGATTTGGTATCTTATTGGTACAAATCGAAAATTAGGTGTCCAGGAAGCAAAAATGATCAAAGAGTAAGAAAAGAGTTGCAATTAGGAAAATAAAATCAAATTCGAAGAGAGAATCCCTGAACATCTTTGGTAGTGTCCACGAAGTCGAGCATAACGTTCTCATCCGAACTCCAAATCTGCTGTTTCCGGCGGCATTAGAAAGCGATATCAGCTGGCTACAAGTCCTGTCTAACGGCAAATTTCCAAATTCGGACTCGAAATTGGTCAAAATTGGATTCCAAAAGCGACCATGAAAATACGTTCTACAGTTCGAGGACATTAATGTGCATCAAGAAACGTGCACAAAAACACTCGCTAGAAAAGATACGCACATTTAGTACGTGTAAGTTTATGCATGTTAGTTTATGCGAGTGTTTTTCTGCATGTTGTTGGTGCGTATTCATGTCCTAGTTTTATAGTTCGTGTTTTCATTAGAGTTTTTGTGCAGTTCACTTTTGCGCTAGTACTTTTGTGCATTGTTTTATACGTGTATGTTTGTGCTTGTTTTTTCGTCCGAGTGTATTTGTGCATATTTGTTGATGCGTATTCAGTCTTTATTTGTAGTTCGTGTTTTCATTAGCATTTTTGCACAATTTACTTTTGCCCGAGTACTTTTGTGCACTTTTTGTACGTGTATGTAAGTGCATGTAGTTTTGTGCGAGTATTTTTGTGCATTTTTGTAGTTTGAGCTTTCATTATGGTTGTGGCGCAATTAAATTGTGCGAGTACTTGTGTGCGTTGTTTTGTATGTGTAAGTTTGTGCATATTGTTTTGTAAGAGTGTTTTTGCATGTTTATTTATGCATAATTTTGTTCTAGTATTGTAGTTCGTGTCTTCATTACCGTTTTTGCGCAATTCATTTTTGCGATAGTACTTGTGTGCACTGTTTTGTAAGTGCATCTTTGTGCTTGTTGTTTCGTGCGAGTGTTTTTGTTCCTAGTTGTTGATGCATATTCATAGTTGTTGATGCATATTCATTGTTTTTGTTTCATACGAGTGTTTTTGTTCATAGTTCTTGATGTATTGTAGTTCGTGTTTTAATTATCTGTTTTGCCCAATTCACTTTTGAGCAAATACTTTTGTACAGTGTTTTGTACGTGTATGTTTGTGCATGTTGATTTGTGCAAGTGTTTTTGTGCATTTTTGTTGTTGCGTGTTTATGTTATAGTATTGTACTCTGAGTTTTCATTAGCATTTTTGCACAATTCACTTTTGAGGGAATACTTTTGTGCATTGTTTTGTACATGTATGTTTGTGCATGTTGATTTGTGCAATTTTGTTGTTGCGTTTTATGTTATAGTATTGTAGTGTTGGTTTTCATTAGCATTTTTGCACAATTCACTTTTGAACTAGTACTTTTGTGCATGGTTTTGTACGTTTTTCTCTGTGCATGTTGTTTTGTTCAAGCATTTTTGTGCATTTTTGTTTGATGTGTTTTTATGTTACAGTATTGTAGTTTGGGTTTTCATTACCGTTTTTGCGCAATTCATTGTTTCTCGAGTACTTTTGTGCGAGTGTGTTTGTGTAGATTTGTTGATGCGTATTCATGTCCTTGTATTTAAGTTTGTGTTTTCATTAGCATTTTTCCACAATTCATTTTTGAGCGAGTACATTTGTGCATTGTTTTGTATTTGTATTTTTGTGCATGTTGTGTTGTGCATTTTCTTTGATGCGTTTTTATGTTATAGTAATGTAGTTTGGGTTTTCATCACCGGTTTTGCGCAATTCACTTTTACGTGAGTACTTTTGTGCTCTGTTTTGTACGTGCTTGTTTGTGTATGTTGTTTTGTGCGAGTGTTTTTGTGCATATTTGTTTCCGCGTATTCATGTCCTAGTAATTTAGTTCTTGTTTACATTAGAATTTTCGTACAATTCCCGTTTGCGCGAGTACTTTTGTGCATTGTTTTAAACGTGTATGCGTGTGCTTGTTGTTTTATGCGAGTATTTTTGTGTATTTTTGTTGATGTGTATTAATGTCCTAGTATTGTAGTTTGGGTTTCCATTACCGTTGTTGTGCAATTAAATTTTGCGTGAGTACTTGTGTGCATTGTTTTTTACGTGCAAGTTTGTGTATGTTGTTTTCTGAGAGTGTTTTTGCATGTTTATATATGCGTAATCTTGTTCTAGTATTGTAGTTCGTGTTTTCATTAGCAATTCACTTTTGCGCTAGTACTTTTGTGCATTGTTTTGTTCGTGCGAGTGTTTTTGTGCATATTTGTTGATGCGTATTCATGTCTTTGTAGTGTAGTTCCTATTTCCATTTCCATTTTTGCACAATTCACTTTTGTGTATTGTTATTTACGTGAAAGAATGTGCATGTTGATTTGTCCAAGTGTTTTTGTGCATTTTTGTTTATGTGTGTTTATGTTATAGTATTGTACTTTGAGGTTTCATTAGCATTTTTGCACAATTCACTTTTGAGCGAGTACTTTTGTGCATTGTTTTGTACGTGTATGTTTGGTGACGTTGTTTCGTACGAATGTTTTTGTGCATGTTGGTTGATGCGTATTCATGTCCTAGTATTCTTGTTCTTGTTCACATAAGCATTTTTGCGCAATTCACTTTTGCGCGAGTACTTTTGTGCATTGTGTTTTACGTGTATTTTTGTGCATGTTATTTTGTACGAGTATTTTTGTGCATTTTTGTTGTTGCGTATTTATGTTATAGTATTGTAGTTTCGGTTTTCATTAGCGTTTTTGCAAAATTCACTTTTGAGCTAGTAGTTTTGTGTAGAGTTTTTTACGTTTCTGTTTGTGCATGTTGTTTTGTGCAAGAGTTTTTGTGGATTTTTGTTGATGTGTTTTTATGATACAGTATTGTAGTTTGGGTTTTGATTACCGTTTTTGCGTAATTCATTTTCGCTCTAGTACTTTTGTGCGAGTGTGTTTGTGCATGTTCGTTGATGCGTATTCATGTCCTTGTATTGTAGTTTGTGTTTTCATTAGCATTGTTGCACAATTCATTTTTGAGCGAGTACTTTTGTGCATTGGTTTGTATATGTATTTTTGCGCATGTTGTGTTTTGCATTTTCTTTGATGCGTTTTTATGTTATAGTACTCTAGTTTGGGTTTTCATCACCGTTTTTGTGCGATTCGCTTTTACGCGAGTACTTTTGTGCTATGTTTTGTACGTGTATGTAGTTTTGTGCGATGTTTTTGTGCATATTTGTTGACGCGTATTCATGTCCTAGTATTGTAGTTCTTGTTTACATTAGAATTTTCGTACAATTCATGTTTGCGCGTGTACTATTGTGCATTGCTTCGAACGTGTATGCGTGTGCTTCTTGTTTTATGCGAGTATTTTTGTGTATTTTTGTTGATTTGTATTCATGTCCTAGTATTATAGTTTGGGTTTCCATTACCATTGTTGCGCAATTAAATTTTGCGTGGGTACTTATGTGCATTGTTTTTTACGTGTAAGTTTGTGTATCTTGTTTTCTGAGAGTGTTTTTGCATGTTTATATATGCGTAATCTTGTTCTAGTATTGTAGTTCGCGTTTTCATTAGCAATTCACTTTTGCGCTAGTACTTTTG
>NW_012192830.1:326226-357745 GCF_000504015.1 Erythranthe guttata
GTGTGTGTTTGTTTAGTTCTTTTGTGCATTTCACCATTTTTGTTGATGCGCATTCATGTCCTAGTGTTTTGGTTTTCATAACCGTTGTTGCGCAATTCACTTTTGCGCGAGTCCGTGTGTGCATTGTTTTGTACGTGTAAGTTTGTGCATGTTGTTTTGTTAGAATGTTTTTGCATTTTTATCTATGTGTAATCTTGTTCTAGTATTTTAGTTTGTGATTTCATTAGTGTTTTTGCGCAATTCACTTTTACGCGAGTACTTTTGTGCATTGTTTTCTTATGTTTAAGTTTCTGCATGTTGTTTTGTGCGAGTGTTTTTGTGCATGTTTGTTGATGCCTTTTCATGTTTCTAGTATTGTAGTTCAAGTTTTCTTTAGCGTTATTGCATAATTCAGATTTGCGTGAGTACTTTTTTGCTTTGTTTTGTACGTGCATGTTTGTGCATGTTGTTTTGTGCGAGTGTGTTTGTGCATGTTTGTCGATGCGTATTCATGTCCTAGTTTTGTAGTTCGTGTTTTCATTAGTGTTTTCGCGCAATTCAGTCTTGCGCTAGTACTTTTGTGCATTGTTTTGTACGTGTATGTTTGTGCATCTCGTTTCGTCCGAGTGTTTTTGTGCATATTTGTCGATGCGTATTCTTGTCTTTGTTTTGTAGTTCGTGTTTTAATTAACATTTTTGCACAATTCACTTTTGAGCGATAACCTTCGTGCATTGTTTTGTACGTCTATGTTTGTGCGTGTTGTTTTGTGCAAGCATTTTTGTGCATTTTGGTTGATGCAATTTTATGTTATACCATTGTAGTTAGGGTTTTCTTTAGCATTTTTTCACAATTCACTTTTGAGCGAGTACTTTTGTGCATTGTTTTGTACGTATATGTTTGTGCATGTTGTTTTATGCAAGTGATTTTTTCCATTTTTGTTGATGCGGTTTTATGTTATAGTATTGTAGATTGGGGTTTCATTACCGTTTTTGCGCAGTTCACTTTTGCGGGAGTACCTTTGTGCATTTTGTTGTACGTGTATGTTTGTAGACTTTGTTTTGTGCGAGTGCGTATGTGCATATTTGTTTATGTGTATTCAAGTCCTCGTATTGTAGTTCGTGTTTTCATTAGCATGTTGGCACCATTCACTTTTGCGCGAGTACTTTTGTCCATTGTTTTGTACGTGTATGTTTGATGACGTTGTTTTTTTGCGAGTGTTTTTGTGCATCTTTGTTGATGCATATTCATGTCCTAATATTGTAGTTCTTGTTCTCATAAGCATTTTTGCGCAATTCACATTTGCGCGAGTACTTTTGTGCATTGTTTTGTACGTGTATTTTTGAGCATGTTGCTTTGTGCGCGTATTTTTGTGCGTTTTTGTATTTGCGTATTCATGTCCTAGTATTGTAGTTTGGGTATTCATTGCCGTTGTTGCACAATTCAGTTTTTCGCTAGTACTTGTGTGCATTGTTTTGTTAGTGTAAGATTGTGCATGTTAATTTGTGAGAGTGTTTTTGCATGTTTATTTATGCATAATCTTGTTCTCGTATTGTAGTTCGTGTTTTAATTAGCGTTTTTGCACAATTCACTTCTCCGTGAGTACGTGTGAGCATTGACTGGTACGTGTATGTATGTGCATGTTGTTTTTTGTGAGTGTTTGTGTGCATGTTTGTTTATGCGTATTCTTGTCCTAGTATTGTAGTTCGAGTTTTCATTAGCGTTTTTGCACAATTTACATTTGCGCGAGTACTTTGGTGCATTGTTTAGTACATGTATGTTACTGCATGTTGTTTTTGTGCGAGTATTTTTGTGCATTTTTCTTGATGCGCATTTATGTCCTAGTATTGTAGTTTGAGTTTTCATTATCGTTGTTGCACATTTCGCTTTTGCACGAGTTCTTGTGTGCATTGTTTTGTACGTATAAGTATGTGCATTTTTTTTTGTGAGAATGTTTTTGCATGTTTATTCAAGTGTAATCCTGTTTTAGTATTGTAGTTCGTGTTTTCATTAACGTGTTTGCGCAATTCAATTTTGCGCATGTACTTTTCAACAATTAACTTTTGCGTGAGAACTTTTGTGCATTGTTTTGTACATGTAAGTTTGTACATGTTTGTGCGGGAGTTTATGTGCATGTTTGTTTATGCGTATTCATGTCCTAGTATTGTAATTCGTGTTTTCATTAGCGTTTTTCTGCAATTCAATTTAGTGCCAGTATCTATGTGCATTTTTTAGTACGTGTAAGTTTCTGCATGTTATTTTATGCGAGTTTTTTTCTCCATGTTTGTTGATGCGTATTCATGTCCTAGTATTGTAGTTCGTACTTTCATTAGCGTTTTTGCACAATTCACATTTGCGCGAGTACTTTTGTGCATTGTTTTATACGTGTATGCTTGTGCATGTTCTTTTGTGCGAATGTTTTTATGCGTATTTGTTGATGCGTATTCATGTCCTAGTATTGTAATTCTTGATTTCGTTAGAATTTTCGCACAATTCACTTTTGCGCAAGTACTTTTGTGCATTGTTTTGTACGTGTATTTTTCTGCATGTTGTTTTTTTTAGAGTAGGTGACCAACAAGCCAACATGTGGCTGTGGTCTTTCCATTTATTCTTGTAATAAATAATCATTTTTCGTACTAATGATAAAACACCTTGGCATTCTATATCTTTGTCTCTTGTCTCAAACATAGATATAGTCCTTACAGTTATTACAAGTACTAGTAATTCATCTTTTAGGATCGTGAGATATTTACTTTTGTTTTATAAGTGTTAAACGTGTTCCTAGTCGAAGGGTTACGCCACCAATGAGGATATCGGCCTTTCCCATTAAGAGACAAGCACTTAGTGTATGTGTACTGCATCTCATCAGTAAACGGTATTGTGATATCGGCATGCATAAGTGGGTGCTCGTAAGTTGACGAGTTCACTGAACTCCCTCACTCGAGAAATCTCTAAGTGGTTCTCAATAATCGAGTAGAGATATCTATGGCATAGTTGTACACCATTAGTCCTTATGACATAGACATCAACGTGACTTCACTAGAGGACCATCTGTATCGTGACCTGTCCCTGAGTTCCACCGAGGACCGCCCCTAGGGCCAGTGTTCGTGCAGCCGAAATCTAGTGGGAGGTCTATGAATTGTAGTCGGGGATTCGATCGCTAGAATAGTCTTGCATGTCATGTGTGTTCTCATAGTTTGTAATCTCTAAGTCTCTGGCCAGAGCTGACTAAGTGATGATTAGAGAATTCAATTCTCCAAGCCATGCACGTACCGATTACAACACTTAGAACGATCGCACAGTTATTGAACTACTAAGGAGGTCTCGATGAACCAATGCCTCTAGTTCGATCGGGACATATGAATCGAAGGGATCGTACACTACGTTAACTTTATCAAATGATTCTTGCAGGCACTTCATTTGTATCTAGGGAATCATGACGCGTAGTTGCTAGACGCCAATCTTGATTCGTTGAGTGATTAAGTTGAAATGAGCTTCATCTTAATGGTAACTCTACGGGACGAGTTCAAACCACAAAGGGTTGTGGAACCACGGCTAGCTTACACCTCAACCATCGAGGGTCACACTGCTCGTGCACTCGAGATCCTTGAATAAATGGTCAAATATAAAAATGTTTAATCGTTGCATGATTGGAAGTAATTGTGATTGAGTCCAACATTTGTAATTTAGAATTATGAGTGAGAATAAGAAAACGAAAAGAATAGGCCAACATTTTAGTGAGCTTTCTAAATTGGGAAGTTCCCATATTTAGAATGTCCACTGAATTAGGGTTTCCACTTTTAGAAATTGGAAATCGAGAATTGGCACTCGTAATGATGAGGACATTACAATGATTCAGAAAATGTAATCGTTACAATTTTCCGATCATTGAGTTGTGAGAAACGAGAGAGTAAAGAACTAAACAACTTAAGCTGTTGGGCCCGGTCCATCTTAAGCCCGTTAGGGCTTTTATACAAGACAATATAAATACATGATTTATAGGTCTTGCACAAGACACAACACACAATCAAAAAACCCTAGCCACTCGAATCTCACACACGGCCGTTATCTCCTCTCCGCCACCGCCGTCGTTGCCGGAGTTGGCTCAGGCGCCATAATACTATCAGTAGTATTTTTCCTCTTGTCTTTATTCTTCCGTTTTTCTTACTTTTACGGGTCTAGTGCCATGTAGTTAGTTGATTTCGGTATACGAGGTGAAATTCGAGAGGAGGAAGATCAAGCAGTTGAATCGTCGAGAAGCATCCGCCTGTTGGGGATCGTGCATGTATACGCAGCGGAATTTAAAAATTTTAGATCGAACTAGTTTCGATTATATGCAAAAACTAATCACATAGTCAACGTACCTTAACGCTTCCGCCATACATATGGTAATTATCGATTTAATTGAAAAACACGTAAAACCGAAAATTATGAAACATGCTTGTTCATCATTCAATAAAATCAAAACACGTAATCACATATTACTCATAATCATAAATTATAATTCATACAAACATGCTCGAATTAATTTACGATAGTTTCGATTTATTTACCTCTTGTAGCGTGAGATTTCGACGAATCGAAACCTAGAACCAATCACGTACAAGCTGCAAATTACCAATCCTCGGGGCTGCAACTCACGGCTGGAACAAGCTGATCCAGCAACCGACGAACGGCGGCGCGTGGCAGCAGCAGCGGCGGCGCGTGGGCGGCGCAACGGCGCGTGCGGCGGTGCAGCGGCGGTGCGTGGATTCGTCGGGGCAGCAGCTCCTCTCCAATTAGGTTTCACCTCGTATTTTCGACCCACTCGAACTACAGCACTAGATGTAAACGAGTTAGATAAGAACACGAATATAACGAAGGAAAAAGAGGAGAAAACCGGTGGTTTTCCGGCGGTGGTCGGCGGTGGCGCGGCGGGGCAGCAACGGCCGAAGGGGAGAGCGGCTAGGGCTTGAGCGGCTAGGGTTTGGTGCTGAAAATCTGATCTCAAAACTCTTTTTGAGGTCTATTTATACTTAGGGTTTTCAACCCTCGTGGGCTTAAGTCATTGGGCTTGACCCACTGATGCATTAAGCCCATTCCCTCGTCGGCCTCGTTTCTAACAAACGATCGTTCACAAAATTATAACAAAATTATATTTGTGACGAGCTTAGAGTCCTCGTCGATACGAGTGCCTCTTCGAAATTTCCAATTTCCAAAATTGGAAACTTCCACTTTAGTGGACTTGCTAAATCGGGGAAACTTCCCAATTTAGAAAGTTTACTAAATTCCGCATTTCTCTCTTTCTCCACGTTTATTCCGATTCGCAATTCACAATTACGAATCTTGGATTCAATCATATCGACATCCAATCGTTCAAAGATTAACACATTAATCTATACTTGTTGTTATCAAGGATCTATATTACACGAGAAGTGTGACCCTCAATGGTTCAGGTGTATGCTAGCCGTGGGCTCACAACTCTTTGTGATTCGAACAACACATTGTTCTTATACGAACTCCTCCCAAGAGTCCCGATTAGAGTAAAACTCATTTTACCTAATCCCGATCAAATCGGTGCCCAACGAATCAAGATTGGCGTCTAGCAACTACGCATCATGATTCCCTAGATACAAGTGAAGTGCCTGCAAGAACCTTATGATATAGTTAGCGTACAGTACGATCCCTTCGCAGCACATGTCCCGATTGAACTAGAGGCATTGGTTCACCGAGACCTCTTATAAAGTTCAATAACCGTGCGAACGTTCTAGGTATTATAAATCCGTTCGTGTGCGACTTAGGGAAACACATTTCCCTAATCACCCCACTATCAACTCTGGCCAGAGATTCCTTGGATTATAAACCGTCAGAACACACAGGACATCCATGACTACTCAAGCGCTCGAATCCCCTACTACAATGCACAGACTTCACACTAGATTTCGGATTGCACGAACGTTGGCCCTTGGAGTGGTCCGCGGTGGGACTCAGGGACAGGTCACGATACAATCGGTCCTCTAGTGAAGTCACGGTGATGTCTGGGTCTTAAGGACTAATGGTGTACAACTATATCTTAGAAACCTATTACTCGATGAATGAGAACCACTTATAGATTTCTAGGGCGAGGGAGTTCAGTGAACTCATCTAGTATGAGCACCCACTCAAGTATGCCGATGTCACAACACCGAGGACTGATGAGACGCAGTACACATACACTAAGTGCTAGTCTAAAAAGGGAAAGGCCGGTATCCTCATTATTGGCGTAACCCATCGACTAGGAACAAGGTTTAACAGTTACATTACATTGCTGAGTTATCTCACGATTCTACTAGATTAACTCACAGTAATAGAGTAACTCGTTAGGACTATATCTATGCTGCTTGCATGGGATAACAGATATAGAATGCCAAATGAAATATTTTATTATTACGAACGAAAAACGATTGTTTTATTACAAGGTAAAAGAGAAGGACCACAACCACAAGTTGGCTTGTTGGTCACCTACTCTAACACCGCCTAGCAGACGACGCATGCGCCCTCACGCGCCGCCCGAAGACAGCGCGTGATTCACACGCGCCGCCGCTGCCAGTGCGTCTGCCGCCGTCGCTGCCAGTGCGTCTGCCGCCGTCGCTTCACTTCCGCCGCTCACGAATGCATGGATTGGTTTCCTTGCCTCACGCTTCAAGAGGTAAAATTTCAGATCCGATATTTATCAGATATTAATTTAATTAGATTAAATTATATATTTGTATTCGCTGTATATTTTTCGTGAATTACTATATGTTTCTCGTTTGTACGAAATTCATGATTTACTGCGAGCATGCTATGTGATTTATCGTCGAATAAATTAATACGCATGATTGTTGTTTTTAATCATCGCTGTAAGCGCAAAGGTATGCAATTAATTGTTTAATAAGAATCGAGCATGTGATTATATGAATTAAATCCGTTTATTTCATGTAATTTTTTGTTTTCCGCTACGTACACGTGCCTGATTCCCAATAGCAGAGTGGTTTGTGTTTCCTCGTTTTAGGCGCCTCGACCGGTTTGTCTCTTGTCATAGTGAACCTGTGGACCGCAAAAAAGAGAAGAGAAGAGTATCTTTCGAAATCCATAGAGAGAGATTGAGAGAGAAGTGGGGCAGATGAAATATGAAAAACCCTAGGAACCCTAAACACGAGTATTTAATGCACTAATGTTTTAACAAATATGGGACTCTTCAAATTAATCTAAGATATTTTCAAATCCGATGAGAAGATAGAAATAGATCCCACAAAAATCATGAATAAACATAAGGATATTCCCACATGCTCCTTCATGGATTCGAAACAAATCACGTATCAAGGCGGCCACATGTCAACAGTCAACCATAGGCCTTAATAAACTCAAAAAGCCTGGATCTCCAGATATTTGAAAAGAAATAATAAAAAAATATAGGTATATATATATATATATATATATATATATATATATATATATATATATATATATATATATATATATATATACCAACAATATGTACAATCCAAGTTTTACAAGGAAAGAAAATCAAGGATGTCACAAGATCAAAATAGAATGCCTTGATTAATCAAAAGTACATTGAATAAGGCACGATAGAAGGCTAGCAACATGCTATTGCACTACAAGAAAACAGGGCTTCACTGACGGAAATTTAGCGACAAGAACGACTGTCACTATTTACTGACACATTGCCGACAGATTACTGACGAACTTATTAATATCTGTGACATATTTAAAGTTCGTTGGTAATCTGTTGTTGATCTTGCGACAACACCACATTTGGTTGCTATTCCGTCGCCGAACTTACGACAGAATCAAGTTTGGTTGGTACATTGTCGCTAATGTGACGAGGGATTTAAAGTTTGTCGCAAAGTCGTCGATAATTTTTTCGTGTAACTGTATTTTGTCAGTAATCCGTCGCTAATGTTGCGACCGTATTTTTTCCATCGCTGATTTGTGGTCAAACGACGAAAAATGACATTCACCGACAGACACGTAGCGACC
Source organism: Erythranthe guttata (assembly GCF_000504015.1). The sequence goes on from NW_012192830.1 coordinate 334,208, forward strand.
GAAATGCCTGTCACTATTTTGTGACTAATTTTCCGACAGATGTATGACAAAATAATATATATTTGCGAGAGAATAATAATTCGTCAGTAATCTGTTGGTTATCTTGCAACTTTGTCACCGGATGGATCGGATCAGGAAAGGCCTTTTCTGAAAATTTTGAAAAAAAAAACGGAAGTACAAAATCAATTCCAATTCGAATTCCAAAATTTTCCGAATCTAAAAGTTGATCCCAATTCCAAAAGGCCTGGAAATATCGGAATTTTCAGAAAAAAATCGGAAATCACGTGAGCATTAAAATTTCAAAACTTAGCGGAAATTTTCGAAAATGTTCATAATTTCCAAAAAATATGAACATCCACGTCGATAAAAGTAAAACTAATAATTACTAAATTTCAGTTCAAAAAAATAAATAAAACTAAACACATCATAATATCCAATAAAACTTCTAAAACAATTTATTATCTCAAAATCCTAAAACAAAACGATTTAGGTGTATTCTTCGGAAAAATAAGTATTATATAATATATTATTTATGGGTGTATTTCTCGGAAAAAATCGGAATGTTTCGGAATAAATTTTTGAAATTAAATCAGATCCAAAATCGAAAATTTCAAATTTATTTTATATAATTCCAATTCCAATCCAAAAAATTGGAAAATTTCGGAAATCGGAATTTTGAAAGTCAGAATTAAAAAAAAGTTGTTCATCGGAACGAAACCAGCAAATATTGGAATTTTCATTCCATCATTCCAACTTGCACCCCTAATTGAAATTCTGCAAATAAATAATCCCACATAAATTATTTGGTTTAATTATATAAATAATTTTTATAATTAATTATCTAGAATAAAAGAATTTTAAAGTTTCTTTGATATTTCGATTTATATTAAAAAGTAATTTATAAGTCATTAATTAATTGAATTATAAGATAACTCATACTAGATCACATGGAAAAAAAAAAGAAAAATAGGAAAGAAAAAAAAAGGAAAAAGAATTAAAAGAGGAAAAATACTTTTTTCAAAAAAAAAAAGGAAAAATACATAGATAAATTACATTCCGTCAGTGCGTAAGACCCAATGAAAATAACTAGTTAATTCTAAGTCATTAGTAATTAATTAACATAAAAACTTGTTTAATTTATTAATTAAACCCTAATAATTAACCCACACATCTCAAAATCTCGACACGTTGTTCAGACTTCCCCTCAAAAAACCTTCTCGTCTTCTCCAGAAATTACCGTGCTCTATTACCATCTCCACCGTCCTCCATCTACAGCGGCCGCCCGCGTCTCCACCGTCCTCCATCTCCAACGGCCGTGTCTCCACCTTCTTCCACAATCTCACCGATTGCCCCCTGAGTCACTCCGATCTCCAGCGGCCGTGTCTCCATCACCATCCTCCATCGTCGGCCGTATGAACTCCAATTGTTCCCAAAATCATTGAATTGAAAATTTTAGCCAACAAAACTCGCCAATTCTCCAGGTATATGATTAATGTTTGGTAAAATATAATTTATTTGTTTCTTGGTTTGTGTTGGGGAGTCTTTGTGTTGGGGAGTCCTGTGAGATCAATTCTTTCAAATTTTCAAAGTAACCCAGCCTTGATTTACGAATTAACAAGTTGAAAGTTCATTATAGCTATTATTTTTTGAGTTACATTGTTTTTACTTAATTTGTGATATATGCTCATGTGATATTTAGTGTTAATTGTCCCTTTTATAATTTGATATTTAATTCCATGTGATGTGTTGAATTACTGAATATATTCCAATATAAATTTGCATCAACAATGAGAAACGAGAACCTAGTTTACTAAATTTACATTAGTTTTATAACTCCCAGTTCCAATATCATGTAGTTGTGTCAATGGATCGTAGTTGGATGTGGCGTCGGATTGATAATAGTGGATGTATGACTACTGAATTTGAGGAGGGGGTTATTGAGTTTCTAGATTTTGCTTACTCGCAACACAGTGTTGTACATCGAGATCAGATATGATGTCCTTGCTCGAAGTGTTGCAATAAGAATTATTTAACTCGAAAAGAGGTTCATTTTCACCTAAAAAAAATGGATTTGAACGTGGTTATACCGTATGGATTGCACACGGAGAATCATATACTACTAGTATACTGCCTAGACATGGAAAATCTTCTACAAATAATAATCAAATGAGTGAGGAATCGTCAATTACTAGACGTGAAGAAGGTATTGGATGAGGTCGATGGTGATTGATGCTGTTGGTCCAAATTTTGATTGGAGTAATCAAGATGAACATCTAGGGTCTAATCACCAGGAACCTAATCCTGAAGCGCAAAGGTTCTATAAGTTATTGAAAGATGCAGACGAGCCACTATGGTAAGGTTGTAAAAGACATTCTAAACTTTCGGCTGCATCTCAATTATTGAATCTTAAGTCAGAATCCAACTTACCTCAAGCATGTTACGACCGTCTCATGTCAACAATTAAAGACATGATGCCTGAAGATGAGAAGTTGCCTAGCAACTTGTACGAGACAAAGAAGATGATCTCTAGTCTTGGTCTTGGTTATGACAAGATTGATGTGTGCATTAACAATTGCTTTTTGTACTATAAAGAGAATAGTGACAAAAGTAGATGCCCAATTTGTGGGCATGATCGATACAAGCCTAAAAACTTCAATTCTAAAAAAAATATTCCTCACAAAGTTTTGCGTTACTTGCCACTAATTCCTAGACTTCAACGGTTTTATATGTCCACTGAGACTGCTAAACAAATGACTTGGCACTACACAAATCAATGTTTAGATGGAAGTATGGCACACCCATCAAATAGTAAGGCATGAAAGCACTTTGATGAGACGTACCCATCATTTTCATCAGAACCACGTAATATCCGTCTTGGATTTTGCACTGACGGGTTTTGCCCTTTCGGTAATAGTGGTACTCCTTATTCTTGTTGGCCCGTAATGTTAGTTGTATACAACCTTCCTCCGGGTATGTGTATGAAAGAACCATATATATTTCTAAATATGGTTATCCCAGGCCCAAAAAGTCCCGGAAAGAATTTAGACGTATTCCTTCGTCCTCTAATTGAAGAATTGAAGGTGTTATGGAATGAAGGGGTTCATACTTATGATGTGTCTACAAAAAGAAACTTTCAAATGCGAGCGATACTTTTGTGGACCATCAATGATTTTCCTGCCTATGGCATGGTATCTGGGTGGAGTACTCATGGTCGGTTATCTTGTCCTTATTGTATGGACCGAACAAAGTCCTTTCGTCTTGGTAACGGACATAAAACTTCATGGTTTGATTGCCATCGACAATTTTTGCCTCGTCACCATGCATACAGAAAGCAACGAGACAAGTTTATGAAAGGAAGACGTGAAGCAAGCGCTCCCCCACCATACTTATCAAGTGAAGCAATATGGGAGCAGGTGTCTCGTCTTCCCAACCCCACATATGACAAATTTGGGTATCCTAACAGTTTGCCCGGATTTGGTGTATCTCATAATTGGTTTAAAAAAAGCATTTTTTGGGAGTTGCCTTATTGGAGGTCAAATCTTATTCGTCATAATCTTGATGTGATGCATATTGAGAAAAATGTATTTGAAAATATTTTCAACACGTTGTTGGATGTCAAAGGAAAGTCAAAAGATAATGGAAATGCGCGCAAGGATATAGAATTGCATTGTGATCGTCCGGAGCTACACATGTTTGTTGATCAGAATAGCAAGGCTTGGAAACCTAAGGCATCTTATACACTTGCTAAACAACAAATACAAGATTTATGTGACTGGACTAAAGAGCTAAAATTGCCTGATGGGTATGCTTCAAATATAGCTCGATGTGTCAACGAGAAAGAGAGGAAGTTTTATGGGATGAAGAGTCATGATTGTCACATATTCATGCAAAGGTTGCTTCCAATTGCTTTTCGCGACATATTGCCTAAACCTGTTTGGGAAGCTATATCCGAAGTTAGTGTATTCTTCAAAGACATATGCTCGACCGTCCTGCGTGTAGATCATGTTGAGCAGCTGGAAAAAAACATTGTCGAAATTATCTGCAAGCTTGAAAAGATTTTTCCTCCAGCATTCTTTGATTGCATGGAACATCTACCTATTCAATTAGCATATGAAGCTAAGCTTGGTGGGCCCGTCCAATATCGTTTGATGTATCCGTTTGAGAGGTAAAATTTGTTTATATGTCTTAATAATAAAACCTAATTTATCCTAACAAGGTATTCTCGAGTTAATCAATTATCTATTTTAGGTTTCTTCATCGACTGAAAAAAAAGGTGAAAAATTGGGCTCGAGTTGAAGGATCTATTGTAGAGGCATATATTATTGAGGAAGTTTCTACATTTTGCTCCTTATACTTTGAGCCTAACGCAGAAACAAGGTTGAATCGAGTTCCACGTAACGACGACGGTGGTGAAGTAGATCCTAGGGGGCGTCTTTCCATTTTCACAAGCCCTGGAAGAGCATTTGGGCCTCAACAACCTATTCGGTTGTTCGAGGAAAATGAATTGCGCGCAGCTCATAGATATATATTGTTAAATTATGATGAACTCAACCCATTTGTCAAGTAAGTGTTCAATTAAAAATATTTAAATAACATAATATTTAAATTATCATCTCATCATATCCTAGAAACTTGAAACATTTGCAGTATATTTGATGAAGAGATGATGAGACAAAATCAAATGTTGACTGATAATGCACTTAGCTTATTACGTGATAAGAACTTTCCAAGCTGGTTGAATAATTATGTAAGCTACGAAATTCAATTACTTATCTGCGTACGATTTAATGTATAGGATATGTTGGTTAATATTTATGTAATTTTAACAGGTAATGAATCAAGAAAATAATGTTGATGAACGCATAAAATTCATAGCTCAAGGGCCGAGTCGTTGGGTGAAATCTCACAAAGGTTACTTTGTGAATGGGTATAAGTTTCACACAATGGACTACAACCATCATAAAGCAACAACAAATAGTGGTGTTTCTGTGTTAGGTAGCTCATGGAGTGAGAATGAGATGGATTATTATGGACTTTTAGAAGAAGTGCTTGAGTTAGAGTACTATGGAACAGCAAATAAGGTTGTTTTATTTAAGTGTGAGTGGTTTGATATTTCTGATAGAGGGGTTAAGGCCTATCCACGTTTCGGCCTAGTGGAAGTTAATAGTACAAGGAAGTTGAGCACAAATGATCCATTTATATTGGCAAGTCAAGCTCAACAAGTGTACTATACACGTTTTCCATCTGGAAATAGAGAGAGACGTGATTGGAGGGCAGTGTGCAAAATCAAAGCTAGAAGTAGGGCCGATATTCCACTAGTAATTGGACAAGATGAAGACAACCAAGAAAGTATTGATGGTGCTTTTCAAGAAGACCAAATATTAGCACCACAAGAAGTTTCGCTCACACTTGATCTTGATCAAGTTCATGTTTTGCTCGATACCAATGGTGGTGCAGTTGAACTAGATCCAGAGGAAATTCGATGTGAAATGCATGTAAGGGGAGAAGAAGAAGAAGAAGAAGAAGAAGAAGAAGAAGAAGAAGAAGAAGAAGAAGAAGATAATATTATTTAAAACTTTAGTTATATTCAGTTGAACTTTAATAATTTTTCCCCACCAATTTTCTGCCATTTAGTAGTTGTTCACACAGTGAATTGATTTTTTTTTTTTGAGTTTATAGTTAGTGTTGAATTTGAATGCCTATCAAAGTCCACTTATCTGTTGAGACAGACTACATGTTACGACATTAGGTGACGTAACAGAATTGTTGTGTTGTCACAGTAATAAATCTACGAAAAGCAGAATAAGGAACACAACAATTTAATGTGGTTCGGATACAAACGTACCCTACATCCACGAGGACTTGCAAAACTAGTTCAGATTTATGTGTACATTAATAGGACTTAATAAAACACTAAAGACTCCCTCTTTATGTGATACGCCGTTCTTGCACACGACTCGAACTTGTTGATAATCAAAGCAATTCCTCCTCCGCACTCTTGGACTTCCTCCAATGTTGAACTTCCTTCAAACGGCGGATCGACCTCTCCCGAGATCTTTTAAGCACTTCTCCCGAAACGCCGATCTTCTTTATGGCCTGGTAGAAGAAACCTGTTCTGTTGCCACACCTGCCGTGCAGACAGGGCTGCAGCACGGGCTGCACCCTTCAAAGCCTTTATGCTGGGATTTTTCTTATTAAAGCTCCATCGGACTCATATGAGGTTGAGGGCCTTATATAGGCACGAAATCTCCACCCTAAACCTAACTTGGGCCCTAAGAAATCGATTTAACTAGGTAATAGAATCCTAGTCGATTTCTACTTCTATTCTAGATAAGTACAAAAGATACCTAACTAAAATATAATACATGGAAATAAATCTAAGTCCTAATAAAAATATTACAAGAATAGGACTCTAATTAATTCCAAAATAAACATGGAAAACAAATCTTTGCCAATCTTTAATTTCCACGTAAGGCGGATTTCTTCAATCTTCACAAACGGAAATTTGGTGCCAACAGTTAGAAATTTATATTGACATTTAAATTTAATTTTCTTATATTAATATAAATTTTAATATGTTATTAAGTGTTATATGTTTATCATTTATTTTCGGTTTGCTTATATGTGTGTTATTTATGTAGGATGACAACTAGAGGAAAAAGAGGAAAGAGTTCTAGGGGTATTACGCGTGATCATGGTGTACAGGGTCGAGGGCGAACACGTTTAGTCCTTCGTGATGAGCTGGATGACGATACAAATTTAGCACCAGAAAATTTGCAAATTCGTTCGGACGTGCAACCTCATATACCAAATGAGGTGCATCACAATGAAGGACGACCTACAACTGAGGGGGCATCAAATGATTATTCTGAGCCTCAATCTTCTACGGAACCTAGTCGTTCGTCTAGACCACCAAACCAAGGCAGCCATGCACCTAATGATCCTCGGGAGCGGCCTTGGATAGAACCAGAAGGAAATGGGTAATATTTCTTGACTCTTCTCATAGTACGTTCTCATTACTATAATTTGCATTGGTTGAGCACTCTTTTTCACAAGTGTTTTTTGTGTTTTGACTTCAGTTATTGGTTTATGTCTTTGATGACTTTTGTGAGTGGTTTTATGTCGGTTTTGTTACTTGACTGTACTGTATCTATTTACCCTAGTTGAGAAATTGTTTTTCTGACATTTATACCTATCTAAATTTTGAAGTTTTAAAATGACAGATTTAACAATACTGATGTGACTCGAAGAATCACACATATTCTGAAAGGTTTTCTTGGACCGTGGCCCACTTGGAAAAAGGTTCCTGAACATGCTAATGAAAATATGTATGCCAAACTTAAAGTAAGTAGTTATTTTTATATAATTTGGTATTTGTAATTGTTTATGTGTGTTTATCTTCATTTTTTTAATATTTTTTTTAATATTGTTCAAGAATAATTACTTGCTTGAAACATAATAGGAACATTTTCAAGGGTTGCCTGAGCATGAGAGTGCTATAAGAAAGTCATGGTCATTTGTATCTGGAAAAAAACATGAGCAACATGTTTAATGATGCTCGAATGTGTGCCATGAAAGCTGCTAACTCAGATGATCCTTTAAAAATGAAAAACAATGGTCCCAAATGGCTGAGTGTTGATGATTGGAACAAACTTGTTGAGGATATTTTCGCAACTGGTGCATGGAGAAAAAAAAGTGATGCTGCTAAAAACAACAGGCTGACTGAGAAAGATGGTTCCATAACAAAACATACTGGTGGTTCAATTCCGTTTAGAGAGCATGAAAAAAGAATGGTAACTTTTAAGTTTTTATTGTTTAATGTATGATGAATTATTTGATTTATTAAGGAAATATTACATTATTTGACCCAATGAACTTACTTGTGTGTAGAAAAGAGAACTTGGTGTCGATAATGTTTCTGAAATGGATGTTTTTGATCGTACGCACAAGAGACAAAAAGGACAAGGCGATTTTGTTGATAGTAAGTCGAAGAGAGTTCGTGTAAGTGAATATATGTAATTTTTTTTTATTTAAACTATTCGTGCTATATATATGGAGTTCTTTCCAATTGATTATATTTATTTTACTTGACTATGCAGGATGTATATGAAGATGTTCGATCCCAAAAACATGAAAATGGTGCCCCTATTGATCAGCTTGAATTTGATCCTATATCTTGGGTGGAAGCAATTGGTGGATCGTCTAAGGGTTATGTGTATGGATTCGGATACCATAAGCCAGCTAATGAAATAATGCCAAATATTTCACATTCTTTTCCAGGTGAACATGTTGCTCCAACCACATCTCATTATATTAAACAATTGGAGAGTAGGTTGGATAGATATGAGAAGAAAGCAGAGAAGCTTATTGATATTGTAAAGAAGTTGGCACAAAACAATGGCGTGGAGGATTTGGCAACATCTGATTCTGAGTCGATTGATGGCTCGTTTAGAGATAATCATTTAGAATAGCTTTGTTTGGTATTATGTTAGTTGTTTTTATTTATTTTTATCTCGATATTTACAAAACAAGTACATTTTTTTCTATCTAGCAACTATTTCTATTGGATTAGGTTGATTTTGAGTTTCTTTGAACATTCGTTGGATTGTTATTATTTTCATAATTATGGTATTAATGATTTTTTGATATTTTTTGCGGTAATTAATTTTTATTAATGTACAAGATGTGGCATATTGATTACTGATCTTTATTGGCATATTGATCTTTATCGGCATACGTTGTATATTGATTTTTATTGATTGTTTGTTGCCATATTGCTTACTGATCATCAACAACATAATCCGTCAGTGAATTATTTGGACAAAATCCACCGACGAAATATCCGTTAGTAAATCGCCGACTGAACTTTATTGGAATATTGGTGACTGATCGGCAACGATAAAATCCGTCACTACATTTGGTGAATCACCGACGGCATTGTTGTCGGTATATTGGTGACCGATCGCTGACGGAATAATCAGTCGGTACATTATCGGATCAGGCACTTTACAACACTCAAAGGACTCTATGTAGGGCTTGCTTGGTTCTGAGCACAAATACCTACACTAAAACAAATATCAGGCCTACAAGCAGTAAGGTAAAGAAAACTTCCTATCAAGGTCATGTACTGTGTCGGATCAACGTCTGTTTCATCGCAATCACGCCTCAACTTCTCAATTGAGCTCATTAGTGTTGTTAAAGGCTTTGCCTTTTACAACCCAAATTTTATTTACCAGGTTCTTGGCATATTTGCTTTGTAAGATAAATATCCCATCCTCTAATTACTTTACCTTGTCAGGATGCATAACTAGTTCCCAGACATCATTTTGAGAAAACTGCTCAAGTTCCTCTAGCATTGTTAGCACCCAAAATTTATCAATAATTGTTTCTTTGATTTTGTTTTTTTGGTTCAAAAATGGTAGTAAAACAGACATAACTGGCCATTTCTTGATAGCCAACCTTGGGCTTATTGTAAGTTTTCATAACTTCTTTACCAGATGTAACGTCTTCAGTTGTGACATCAGATGTCAGAGCTGATACTTCTGCAGTTTTGTCTTCTGGTCTTTTCTTCCAATGCTCTCAGTTTGTTTCCTCAGTAGAAATTCGCCACAAGACTCTATTGCATTTGATTTTAGTTGTGGAACAAGTTTCACGTAACCTGCATTGATATTTCATGTTAGATCCTGAAAATTCAAATGTCCTAGTCAACGATAGCACATATCAGTGATATCAGAGGTGGTGAGGCGATGTTGTTCAACTTGGTCAGTTTGATCAATTTTATAACATTTATCAGAGGATCTATAAGTACATAGAAACACCTGTTGTTTCGATCAAATACTTCCCACTTACTCTTGGTGAACAACACTGAGTAGTATAGACCACATAGTTCACTTACGCTGAGTAGGTTTGATTTCAAACCTTGTACATACAGAACATTGTCAAGCTTAGGTAATCCTCCAACATCCAAGTTATCTTCTCCTTTCACAAAGGCCTTGTTTCCATCACCAAAAGTAACTTGTCTACCAGAAAGGTTATGCATGTTATTTAAGTAACTTTTTACTCATGTCATATGCTTGGAGCAACCACTATCAAAATACCAAGAGTTAGTAGTACATGCTTTTAAACAAAGAATAGCAGGAACACACTTTGCGTTATTTTTATTCATTCATTTATTATCTGAGTACCTTATTTGAGAATTATGATCTAATGCACCAGAATTGGATGATTGATATGCTTAACTCTTATTAATCAATTACCATCTTTTAAAGCATTTTGGCCTCACATGTCCTACTTTGTGACAGAAATGACAAGTTGGCACAAACTTTTTGTTATAAGACTATGAGGCAACATGTTGTGGAGAAGGTTTGACAGTACTATTCACAAAATTAGTTTTTCGATTTGGATTTGGTTTACCATCGAACTTACTCCTAATATAGCCAAGACCAAGTTTATCAGGATTTGAGGGGTGAGAATTTAAAATTTCATCTAACTTATTTGATGAAAGAATGGCAGTACGGTTTCACTTACTCACTGTGGCCTCAACGTTATTCATTACTAGCATGTTGTCACACTTCTGCTTGGGATGGATTTTAGATTCCATCCTAAAGTGGAGTTTCTATGTGATCTGTTTAGCTGATTCTCCATCATAATCTTCCCAATACATCAGTAAGTCCTTCAGATTCCCAATGTCCTTCATGGCAATGTCCAACTAAACTTCTAGCACCTCATTTTCCAGTTCAAGGTCATCATTTTTTGTCTTTAACTCATCTCTTACCACCTCAATTTCCCATTCAAGTACCTCAACTTTCTCCTTCAATGTTTTGTATTCATCAATAACTTCAATGCACTGTTTGAGAAAGTCATTTTGTTGTTGGATTTTTTCGATGGTAGGTTCTTCATCATTCTCTGAGTCATCTTCTCCTGCAAAAAACGTAGAAGATTTTAGATTTATATACTTCAAATATTTACACATATCATACATGTCATCAGTGATCACGAGTGATGTGGCGTCATGCTCAGTGATCCTGCAGGTTTTGCAGAATTCATCTTCTTCGCTTTCTTCATCAGACTCAAGATCGTCATCACTCCAGATGATGGCAAGTGACTTTTCTTGTTTATTCAGAGTATTAGCACATTCAGATTGGATGTGACCATATCATTGACATTCTCTGCACTGGATTCTTTCTTAAAATTCCTACTTTGTGTTGCTAGTGGGATTCCTGACTTTTCTTCTGGAGTTTACAGGCTATCCGTTTCTCTTTACGAATTTCCCAAAGTTTTTGGCTATAAGACATATATGGATTTCGTCAGTTTAACTTCAAGGGATTTCATGAGCGGTGAGGGCATAGAAGATGTGCTGTCATCGACTTTTTGCGAAGCGATCTTTCTTTCCTTATCCATCTTACTGATGTTTATCTTCTTTTCAAACATCTGCAGATTCCCTATCTAATGCTTAAGACTCAGTTTTTCCACATCGTTTGCTTCATCTATGGCTGTGACTTTATATGTTAATCATTCGGGTAGACATCTCAAAACTTTTTGAACAAGTATTACTTGTGAATAGGTTTCTTCTAGCCCATGGGACTCATTTGCAATGTCACATAGTTTGGAGTTGAATTCGCTGATGGTTTCACTTTTCTCCATTCAAAGATCTTCGAATTATGTGGCAACCATTTGCAATTGTGATAACCTAACAGTGGTTGTTCCCTCATAGGTCGTTTTGAAATTTTTCCCGTGCTTCTTTGGCACACTCACATGCTAAGATGAGTTTGAATTGGTTGATCCCAACTGCATTGAATATATCACTGAAGGCTTTAGAATTCATGTTTCTAGCAATCTGTTCTGCCTTACTCTAGTCCCTTTCATGTTTCTCAGTCTCAACATTCTTATTAGCTTTGGAAACTGGTCTAGACCAGCCTGTTAAGACAGTGCGTCAAGCATCTTAATCCGTTGACTTGATGAACATCTTCATCTTATTCTTCCAATAAGCAGTGCTGGGCGTGTAGTAGTGTTAGAGAAGGTGACCAATAATTATTTTTCGTATTAATGATAAAAACACCTTTTGGCATTCTATATCTTTGTCCCTTGCATAAGCATAGAGATAGTCCTTACAGTTATTATAATTACTTTCTTTTTTTTGGCCGAATTTTTTATTCCATTAATTACTTTTGAAAGTACAAGGGGCCTCGTTAAAAACCTTGTGGGCCCAAGGAAAAGAATACCCAAACAATTGTCAAGCAATAAAAATGGAGAAATAAAAACCCTATACAGTCTATTACAAAGTATGAAAGTCCCAAAAGAAGGATAAAATTGAAAGACCAAAAATTAAAAGCTCCTATCCCGCTAATAGATCGAGAGTTTCTTGATTTGTGAAAAGGCCCCCATGTGGTGATCGGTTTGTAATTATCGAAGACTTGCAGGTACAGCCCCCAGTCCATCACCACGAGTTTGATAAATTGCAAAACTGCCCCCATATGAGGGTGATAGTGCATCCGGAACCTCAACAGCTGATCCCAAATATCATATTTCATCATGACCGAAAGTTAGCAATACCGCATTTATCACTAAGGTATGTAGCCCTCACCTCAATTTGTAAGCTAATCCCTTGACTTGATTTATGTTTGTACGCCCAGTTTGCTAGACGGTCTGCAACCGTGTTCTTCTGTCGAAACACATGCTGAAAATTGCACCCATCCGTCACCTCGTGCATGCAAAGAGGGTGAACATAGACGAGATCCCAAGCAACACAATTGCTCCGTATAGCATTAACTACCAATAGTGAGTATGTTTCCACCGTAACCAGAAAGACTCCCATCAACTTACATAGACGAAGGCCATGCCATATAGCTAGAAACTCCCCCACATTATTGGACCCTTCTCCAAAATAGGACGAAAAACCTTCTATAATATTACCGCTCGAATCCCGAATGATACCTCCACCCGTGCAACTATCTTCTTTAGCAGAGCCATCAGTATTTAACTTATAGAAACCTGTTAAAGGAAACTCCCACTTGAGCCACGCTCCTCATTTCTCTGGCGGATGAAACAAGCGAAATCCAGCCGCCTCCAATTGCAGCCTTTGAATCTTACTGGAGGGATGGCGAGGAGCGTGTACTGTACCCAAATTTTGAATATTATGGAATAATCGTCTACTTATGGCTTCGGTAGGCATAGACATACTTCCTCCGTCTTAAACCACCTTACACCAAGCAAGCCAGATTTCTCGAAGAGTGTGACACACCACCGAGGCTCGGATCATTGTGTAATACGAAAGCGCCTTAGGCTTTGGTTTCCACGTGCTTAAAGCGTGTTTAGTAGAAGAAAATTCCGATGGGAGATTGAATAAATCACCCAAGCATTTTCATACTGCCATGGCAATTTCCAATCCAAAAAATAAATGTTGGACGTCTTCTTGCTTTGGATTTTTGCAGCAAACACATCTTGACACCAGAGGGATACCCCAAGAAATAATGCGCTGATCTACCGGAAGCGCATGGTGAATTAGCTTCCACATAATCCCTCTTGTCGTAGGGAGTAGATATTTAAACCAAATCTGATCGGTCCAACTTTCCCGGCGCCCCCGAATCCGAAGATGATTATAATAAGCCTTGCTCGAGAATTCACCATTATGACAAATGGTAAAAATTAGCCTATCAAGGATATTTGTATCTAGCCTGACTCGTCTAATTTTATCAAGTAATAGGATAGGGATAAACTGCATAAACTCCAGAATATTATGAAAAGCGGCTGCCATCGTATGGCAACTGGCCTATCAATTGCTCTCATATCCAATTATCCGTCCAAAACTTAATTTCTCCACAGCCTACAATCCATTGGGTGCATTCCTCCATGCTCCCAACATGCTTATGAATCAAATTCCATAGCGGTGAAGCCGTCCGTCTATTAATATTAAACTGCTTCTCACAGAAGTTGCCACCAAAGTTTACCATGAAGGCAATCCATCACTTGTTTTAAAGGTTGAATACCCAACCCTCCTTCCTCAAAGGGTGTACATACATTTGCCCATTTGACCCAATGGGTTCTTGCTTCACCACAAGAGCTCCATAGAAAAAATGCCATAATTTGTTCGATACGGGCAATAACGGATGATGGAACTTTCGTATAGGCCAATGTTTAAACGGGAATACTGGCTAGAACAGCCTTAATCAGAGTATTTTTTGTCGCAAAAGATAAGAATTTCCCTTTCCATCCAATGAGCTTGCCTCTGATCTCCTTCACAATATATTCGTAATACTCCGCCTTTCTTCTACCAAAATAAATAGGCGCCCCAAGATAACGAAGGAGAAGAGATTTTCGTCGAATCCCCGTCACTTGCACTAGAAACTCATACTCTCGTTCCGCCCGCTTCCCAACATAGAGTTGGCTCTTCGAAACATAAACTAACTGACCGGAGGACCATTCATAAGATCTGATTATTTCCATAAGGGCCTGTATAGAGTGCCGTCCACCATTCGTAAAAACGAGAATGTCGTCCGCATAAAGTAGGTGCAAATAGTCAGCTCATGTCTTCCCACCTTATATTGGTCAACTTGCTTCGCCGCAATTGCTTTATGTATATTATTCGTCAAAATTTGTCGAGCCATTATGAAAAGGAGGGGCGAAAGAGGGTCACCCTGGCGTACCCCACGTGAAGATTTAAAGTTACCTACAATATTGTCGTTAATGCTAAAAGCATACCATATATTGCAGATATTGCGATAAATAAGATCGCATGCAGAGTGAGAAAATGCAAACGAGCGCATGGTGCGCAGGAGAAACCGCCATTCCAGACGGTCATATGCTTTGGCCGTATCAAGTTTGAGGATCACGTTACCCCCTTTACTCGGATGATTAATATCTCTAATCAATTCTTGTGCCATAACAATGTGCGACGAAATTTGACGACCCTTAACGAATCCAAGCTGCTCCTCCGATATGATATTAGGCAATATTTTACCCAAACGTGTAGCGATAATTTAGAGACAATCTTTCCAGAAAATTTACCCAAGCTAATGGGGTGGTAGTCTGCAATACTACGAGCATTCTCCACTTTCGGGATTAAGACCAAGATAGACTGCTTCATCTCTTTCAATAAGTATCCCCCACGAAAAAAATCACTACAACTCTCTGCAAATCGGTTTTAATAATATCCCAACATGATATATAGAAATGCCCGGTGAAACCGTCATTACCAGGGGCACTTGACGGGTTGAGACCCTTAATTCCCTCAAATATTTCGTTCAAATCGGGCACCAAACAAAACTCTTCGTTAACTGAATCGTTCACCCATTGGGGAACGCCTTGAAAAATCTCCTCATTCAAATAGTACTCCGAGGCAGTAAAGAGTTGAGCGAAATAATTTCCAGCAATTTGACCTATTTCTGAGGATTTGTAGTAACTGAATCGTCCTCACGAGCAACCTGCATCAAGGATTTCGTACGACGGTCTTTGAGGCTTGCATGGAAAAAAGCGGTGTTACGGTCCGCGTCTTTCTCCCACGTAAGACGAGCCTTAGAGCTAAGCATCTCGGCTTCTCATTCCTCAAGCTACAAGAGGCGTTTTTTTGCTGCCAACAATTGTTCCTCAAGCAAGTCACTCCAGCTCTGCTGCTATGAATTTTCGAAACCTTGAATATTATCTTGGCAGTCCTTGATATTCCTATGAAGATCTCCAAATATCTCCCAATTCCAATTCTTCAATACCTTATGTACATTATATAACTTATGCTGGAAAACATAAGATGGCAACCCACGTATTGGAATATCCCATGCCTTTCTAACACCCTCTTGATATGTAGCGTGGTCGGTCCACATGTGCTGGAAAATGAACCTCCGAGGACCCAGTGATGGCACCTGCTCAAACCATATACAAAGACGAGCATGATCGGATACCACACGCTCAAGATCAACCACCTTCAGTGCCGGGAGACTTGTATGGAAATCCGTGTTCACCAACACATGGTCTATTCGCTGCCAAACCTTATTAGGACCAGTCCTATTATTACTCCACGTATATGGATTCCCTATAAATCTGACATCTAACAATCCATTCTGGAGAACAAAGTTTTGGAAATCATACAGTTTAGAGATATAAACCAATCCCCCTTTTTTCTCTAAACTATCCAGAATGGCATTAAAGTCACCACCCAAAAACCACGGTCCCGTAATAACCTCATTCAATGAAGAGAGGTGCACCCATAGGTCTCTACACAATCCATACGAGCAACTAGCATAAATAAATGTAGCTGTAAGTAATGGTTGATGAGGACTAGTGACTGAAATAGTGATAGCCTGCTCAAACACATTCAAGGCACTGGATATCAACGTCGACTTTCCACATAATCCATGTATACTTGTTAGTATCGTTCCCATGCAAGAACGACGAGAACCCTAATTTCCTTGCAAATATTTTTAACCTTGACGCTGGAAGTTTGGGTTCCATGATGACCTTTAATGTGACCCTTTGCTGTCGGATTATGCTTTGAATATGATTAACCGTAGCCCATAGCTTGTTGGTTAACTCCGCGAGCATTCCATATTATCCACGACATAGTTAAACTTGGGGATTGTTGGGAAGCTTTGCCAATGATCTGGTAATTCGGTCGGTAGGAGGAACAAAGTATCTACTATTGGGATTTTTAACTATTGTTCCAGGCGCCCTCTCTATCTCTGTAACTTCTCTATCTGATTTTGGCGACAAGGAGATATCTGCTCCGTCATCCTGTTCCCCGTCTGAGTGGTAAACGGTAATGGCATATTTCTCCTCGCCTATGGAGCTTAGAGCCTCAAATTGATTTCCAAAGGCAACAAAGATGTCTCTCGTATCCAATCCATGTTCTTGGGACTTGTTGGTCGTATTCAGATACACCCCCGTGGAGTGAGATTCATCGATAGGGGGCTGAGTGTGCGTCTCCTTCCTCACGTCTTTTTCCTGGCACAGTTCCTCACCAGCGTTAAACTGTAAACTAGGATTTGGAACTTCGTTTTCTTGGCACTTAGGACGAAATACACCTTAGCAGCAGGCTGATCGTCGACTTTTGTAGTAGTCTGGGGCTCACCTCGGCGAAGAATTCGGATAGCTTGCGGCGCCACCGATTGTTTTTTCTTTGAAGTGGGTTTTCGCAGATCTTGCTTCTTCCTACACTGACCTACAAGATGCCCAAATAACCCACAGTGAGCGCAGTACATAGGATTTCCTTCATATTCAACCTTCTGCCACCAACCATCATCCTTCGATATTCCGATGAAAATTGACACCCGTAGTGTCTAAGCCACGTTAACCTCAATACATACCCTAGCTTAGTGAGTGTGTGTGAATGCAAGGGTTCTATCATCCACTCGCAAAACATTACCAAGCGCCGCTCCAATTCGCTCTAACGAAGAAATATTAAAATATGGAAGTTGTAGTTTCAGTAGCCGAACCCATACAACCAGTTTGCTACTGTCTTTACCAATAGCAAAATCTGCGGTCCACCGAAACAAACGGAACATGCAATTCTTGATATTGTTAGAGTTACAAGAGAGTGTTAATTTCGCATCTTGGATAGATCCCATATGAATGGTAATATGACGGGGATCCAAAAACCCAATTGTCGGTTCCGATGCCAAGTTCCACTCCAAGTTTATGTGGGTACGGAAATCTTGCAAGCTTGGGCGGCCTGCCGAGAACTTCATGATCAACGGGTTATCGATTTGGCAATTAAGTTGATCTACTTCAATCGGCGAGAGGAATACAATAGGCGCTTGCTCTACCGAAGTTGTGGGACGTGGCGCTAGGGCAACAGGGACGAGGCGTGGAGGCGATATTGTTCGCTTGGAGACTATTGTTAGAGTAGGTGACCAACAATCCAACTTGTGGTTGTGGTCTTTCCATTTATTCTTTTAATAAATAAACGTTTTTCGTATTTATGATAAAACACCTTGGCATTCTATATATTTGTCCCTTTGTCACAAACATAGATATAGTCCTTACAACTATTACAAGTATTAGTAAATGATTATTAGGATTGTGAGATATTTACTTTAGTATTACAACTGTTAAATGTGTTCTTAGTCGAAGGGTTACGCCACCAATGAGGATATCGGCCTTTCCCATTAAGAGACTAGCACTTAGTGTATGTGTACTGCATCTCATCAGTAAACGGTATTGTGATATCAGCATGCATAAGTGGGTGATCGTAAGTTGACGAGTTCACTGAACTCCCTCACCCTAGAAATCTCTAAGTGGTTCTCAATAATCGAGTAGAGATATCTATGGTATACTTTTACACCATTAGTCCTTATGATCTACATCACCGTGACTTCACTAGAGGACCAGCTGTATCGTGACCTGTCCCTGAGTTCCACCAACGACCGCCCCAAGGGCCAGTGTTCGTCCACTCCGAAATCTAGTGGGAGGTCTGTGTATAGTAGTCGGGGATTCGATCGCTAGAATAGTCTTGGATGTCCTGTGTGTTCTCATAGTTTCTAATCTCTAAGTCTCTGGCCAGAGCGTACTAAGTGATGTTTAGAGAATTCGATTCTCGTATTCATGCAGGTACCGATTACAACACTTAGAACGATCGCACAGTCATTTAACTACTAAGGAGGTCTCGATGAACCAATGCCTCTAGTTCCATCGGGACATGTGAATCGAAGGGATCGTACTGTACGTTAACTATATCAAAAGGTTCTTGTTGGCACTTCATTTGTATCTAGGGAATCATGACGCGTAGTTGCTAGACGCCTATCATGATTCGTTGGGTAATTAAGGTGAAACGAGCTTCATCTTAATCGTAACTCTAAGCGACGAGTTTTGACCACAAAGGGTTGTGGGCCCACGGCTAGCTTACACCTGAACCATCGAGGGCCACACTGCTCGTGCACATGAGATCTGTGAATTAACAGTCAGAGATAAAAAACATTTGTAATTTGGAATTATGAATGAGAATAAGAAAAGAAAAAGAATAGGTGAACATCTTAGTGGACTTTCTGAATCGGGAAGTTTCCAAATTTAGAAAGTGCAATGAATTAGGGTTTCCACGTTTAGAAAGTGGGAAATCGAGAATTGGTAATCATAATGACGAGGACATTATAATGATTCAGAAGATGTAACGTTACAATTTCCCGATCATTGAATTGAGCGAAACGAGCGAGTAAAGAACTAACGAACATAAGCTGTTGGACCTCGTCCAACATAAGCCCGTTAGGGCTTTTATACAAGACACTATAAATACTTGATTTATACATCTTGCACATATAAAACACATCTCTCAAAACCCTAGCCGCTCGCCCCTCTCTCTCTCGGCCGATCTCACTCACGGTCGCCGCCGTCGCCGCCGTTCCACCGCCGGAAATCGGCCTCCCTTGGCCGATTAGTGTGGTAGCTCTTTTCCTCTTTTCTTTTCTTTCATTTATTCTAACTATTGCGTGTTTAGTGCCATGTTTTAGTAGATCGAAGTATACGAGGTGTCCAAGAGGAGGAAGATCGAAGAATCTAAGACACGCGCTCCCGAGCCGACGACGCATCCCCCGAGCCGACGATGCACGCGCTCCCATGCGCCACCCGAAGACAGCGCGTGATCCTCACGCGCCGCCGTCGCTCGCACCGTCGCCGCCGCTGCTTCACCGTCGCGCCTCCCGAATTGCACGTATTGGTTTCTCTGGCAATCTTGCTTCGTTTCGTGCACCAACCTCACTCTTCAAGAGGTAATTCTCGAATCCGGTATTCGTTCGATATTAATTTAATTTAATTAAATTATGTATGTTCGTTTTTGTAGTATGTTTTATGAATTTGAATGTTTTATATGTTTACATGAAATTGATGATTTACTGCGAGCACGTTAAATGATTTAATGCGAGCATGCTAAAGGATTTACTGTCGATTAAATTAATCCGCATGATTGTTGTTTTTTAATTTCGCTGGAAGCACAAAGGTACGCAATTAATTGTTTATTATTATCGGGCTTGTGTTTATGTTATTTAAATTCGTTTAATTCGCATAAAACTTTTGTTGTCCGCTGCATACACGTGTCCGATTCCCAATAGTGGTATCAGAGCTCGTTGCGCAATTAATTGCGTTTTTATATGATATGCTTATTTTGATGCATGTTCGAGTTATTAAAGTTGTGATTTTTGTATTATTTAATTGGGTGTTTTCAAAAGTTTAAAATATTTTTAAATATTGTTTAGAATTTTTTCTCGCTTTACAATTGTTTGAAATTGGAAAATCGGATCTGAAATTTAATTAAAATTGTCGGTTTTTAATTTGTCCGTATCGAACTAGTCGAATCGGCTGGTTCGATGGTTCTACTCGATCCAATTGACCGAATCCACGTGGATTCGGGTCGGTCAGATCGGTTCTCGATTCGACTGACCTGGCCCACTGATTTGGGTCAACTGGACCGGTCAGAGCCGGACCGTTTCGATCCAAACCTGTCAGACCGGTCGGGTCGAACCGGTTCACTGAAAATAAAAAAAAAATAAAAAATCAGATTTCTGAAATTAAACTTAAAACAAATTGATTTTAATTTTTGGAAAATTATTTTCAATTAATCCTAATTATATAATCAAATCAACAATCATCTATTTTAGTAAATAGGTGTTAGATTAATTAATTAATTTAAATTGTTAAATTGATTTTAATTAATAGAACACACATATAATATTGATTATACTTCAACTTAATTACTGGTACCTCAACATTATTTGATTGGTTTAAGCTAGTTGAGGTCCTATAATTATTTTGAAAACCCGATAATTAATTAATGTAATTAATTATATAGTTAGTTCGTATGTTCCTCTTAGGACAATATGCGCTTCCATATACCTTTAGAGAACATAGATGTAGGAATCACATAGACCAATCCGAACCTTCTGATGAGATAAAACTTTTTATAAAAAAAAATCCCTCATTCTTAATGTAATTAAGAATTATTTCAAGTTAAAAAGAACAACAAATTTGTTGAATTTTTCTCCCCTTGTGCCAACAATTGAATCATGTGTAGCCATTTACTGTAGTGCAGTAAGTCGTGTAAGCGAGGAGTGCTATGGTAAAGTAAGTTGTAATTCAATTGACATAAAGATAAAGGTAGCCATAGAAAAGGTTATGCTAGATTAACGTGGTCGGCTAGATTAACTAGGGACTGCATTAGTTAGGCGTAATTAAGTTCTATGAGCATCTTTGATTGGTAGGTAACACTTGACATACGATGATTTTGAATTTGCGAGATTAACTTAGGTCATTATCAAGTGTGAGGAAAATTTATATAGGGTCATATAAATGATATGATTGATTGTGATCTAACTTTGGGCAAATATAATCGGGCTAGATTAACTACGGGTTATATTTGTCTATTGGACCTAAAGCCCATTAAAGAAAAATCGGTTTTCTCGTTTGTCTACTAGAGGGAACTTGAACTCGATAAAATTAGTGGGAGAACAGTTAAATAACATAAGTCCAAACATTTAATTGTAAAATTCATTTAATACGAATCCTAATAATTCTCTTCTCTAAACCTTAGATAATCATGTCTAAGAATCCCATAATGTGAACCCTCAACAATAAACTCAATGGCCCTAATTACCTAGATTTGTTGCGTAATCTTAAGCTTGTGCTAACCGTTGAGGGGCGTCTCTATGTTCTAAATGAGAGACTTCCTGCCACTATACCTGCCACAGCGACTGATGCTGAAAAGGAAACTTATGAAGCTTGGAAGAAAGATGACACTCATGCTAGGTGTTATATGATAGCCACCACGGAGCCCGCGTTTGCTAGGAAATATGAGTCTCACTTGCATGCTTTCGATATAAAGGCACATCTCGATAGCATGTATAGTGAGAATATTAGGGCATCGAGGTACGCTGCTACAAAGGAGTTGATCATGGCGAGAGTGCGCGAAGGGACTTCGGTCCACGAGCACTGTCTCAAAATGATCAATCTCCTTGAAAAGCTAGTGAATCTCGATGTCACCCTCCCGGCTGAGTTCTCGTTGGATTTGATCCTGTTGTCTCTTCCTAGTTCATATGAATCATTCACAGTGAACTTCAACATGAACAAACGAGATCCTCCCTTGGATCAGTTAATGAACATGTTGGTCAGTTTCGAGCCCACCATTAAGAAAGAGAAGTTTGTTCTCATTGCTGCTACTTCAGCTGTGGCCACAAACGTGATGGATTATAAATTGCAAGAACACACAGGATGTCCATGACTGATCAAGAAATCGAATCCCCTACTACAATTCACAGACATCCCGTTACATTTCAGAGTGCACAAACACAGGCCCTTGGGGCGGTCCTCGGTGGAACTTAGAGACAGGATATGATACAGCTGGTCCTCTAATGAAGTCACGGTGATGTTTGGGTCTGAAGGATTAATGGTGTACATCTATATCATAGAAACCTCTACTCGATTATCGGGAACCACTTAGAGATCTCTAGATCGCGGGAGTTCAGTGAACTCATCAACTTATGAGCACCCACTTATGTATGCCGATGTCACTACACCGTTGACTGATGAGACGCAGTACACATACACTATGTGCTAGTCTCGAATGGGAAAGGCCGATATCCTCATTAGTGGCGTAACCCGTTGACTAGGAACTATGTTTAACAGTTACTATACTTCAATAAATAATCTCATGATTCTACTAGATCTATTTATAGTAATTAAGTAAACTATAAGGACTACATCTATGCTTATGCAAGGGACAAAGATTTAAAATGTCAAAGCCGGTTTTCATCATTAATATGAAATAGATTATTTGCGAGTAGTGTGAGAAAATACAACAATTAGTTGGCTCTTCGGTCACCTACTCTAACATCAACAACAAAATGATTGGTTCCAATTTTCTCCACCTTCAAAAAGAAATTAGTGTTTCTGCAATTCATATGTCCCGATTGAACTAGACGCATTGGTTCATCGAGACCTCCTTAGTAGTTCAATAACGGTGCGATCGTTCTAAGTGTTGTACTCGGTACGTGCATGACTTAGAGAATCGAATTCTCTAATCATTACTTAGTCAGCTCTGGCCAGAGACTTAGAGATTACAAACTATGAGAACAATTAGGACATCGAAGACTATTCTAGCGATCGAATCCCCGACTATAATGCACAGACCTCCCACTAGATTTCAGACTGCACGAACACTGGCCCTTGGGGCGGTCCTCGGTGGAACTCAAGGACAGGTCACGATACAGCTGGTCGTCTAGTGAAGTGACGGTGATGTTTGATGGGTTATGGGGCACGTGAACGCAGCGGAAAACAAAAATTTTATGCAAATTAAACGAGTTTAAATCACATAATCACATGCCCGACATATATTAAACAATTAATTGCGTATCTTTGCGCTTCCAGCGAAATTTAAGAACAAACATACCTGCGAATTATTTAATCGAAATTAAATCAAGTAGCATGCTCGCATTAAATCAAATAATAATGCTCGCAGTAAATAATGAATTTCATGTAATGACATAATATACATAAAATTATACAACATACTTACTAAACGAAAATGCATATTTAATTTAAATAAAAATTAATCGAATAAATAAGGATTCGATC
>NW_012192830.1:357845-463192 GCF_000504015.1 Erythranthe guttata
GCTTTGGTATTACCCTATTCAGCAAATACACGGCAGTTAGGAGTGCATGACCCCACAGGTATGCCGGTAGCTCGGTGAACCCCATCATAGATCGAACCATGTCTAACAGTGTTCGATTCCGACGTTCGGAAACTCCATTAAGTTGAGGAGTTCCAGGAGGAGTCCATTGAGACAGAATCCCATTCTCTTTAAGATAGTCTATAAACTCAGTACTTAAGTATTCGCCACCACGATCGGATCGTAGTTTCTTAATACGTCTACCGAGTTGGTTTTCTACTTGGTGTCTAAAATCTTTGAACTTTTCAAAAGTTTCAGACTTATACTTCATTAAGTACACGAAACCATACCTAGAATAATCATCGGTAAAGGTAACGAAGTAGTTAAAACCACCCCTAGCACTAACGCTTAGTGGACCACACACGTCTGAATGGATCAAATCCAAAAGACCCTCGGCCCGTTCCATCTTCCCTTTGAAGGGAGTCTTGGTCATTTTTCCTTTAAGGCAGGATACACAAGTTTGAAGTGATTTAACGTCCTCCAAGGAGAACATTCCTTCACTAACAAACTTGTTCATCCTTCTCAAGGAAATGTGACCTAGTCGAGCGTGCCAAAGTTGTGCGGGGTTAAGACTTATATCTTTTCGTTTTGCTGATATAACGTTAATAGGTATTTCACTTGGATTCAGTTCATATAAGTTGTTTATAAGTTGTCCCTTACAAATCATATTTTGTTCCTTTTGTATAATGCAAATCGAATTTCCAAAAACAAAAGTAAAACCTTCATTATCCAAAACAGGAATAGAAATAAGGTTTCGAATAAGTGACGGAACAAATAAACAATTGTTCAAAACAATGGAAAAACTAGAATCCAAAACAGAAAGATAAATTGTCCCAATGGCTTCAGCAGCAACCCTTGCTCCGTTGCCCATTCTTAGGTAGGTCTCACCCACATTAAGCCTCCTACTTCTTGTCATGAGCTGCTAATCATTACAAAGATGTGAGCCATAACCGGTATCCAATACCCAAGAAGAAGATTTAACGGACAAATTCACTTCACGTAAATACGTACCCTTTTCAGAACGTTTCTGATCGAGGTAAGCCTTGCAGTTGCGTCTTCTCTACTCGGAGCACAAGTTTCAGATTGCGAAGCCAATCCAAATAGTTTGGACCGGTGAGTTTGTTTTGGTCGAGGATTGAGGAAAGGGGATGTTTGGACATTGTTGCTGAGAAAATTTTAAGAAGACAATAATTAGAGTTTAGTTCGTAATAATCGTTACAATTAAAATTTTGGACTTTTATATTTTAATTGTTCTCCCACTAATTTTATCGAATTCCACCACCCTCTAGCAGACAGTCGAGAAAACTTATTTTTCTTTAATGGGCTTTAGGTCCAATAGCGCTAATGTAACCCGTAGTTAATCTATCCCGATTACACAAGCCTAAAGGTAGAGTACTATCAATCACATCACTATGTGACCCTAAAGATCGATTTACCTCACACTTGATAATGACCTAAGTTAATCTAGCGAATATCAAAATCTTCGTGTGTCAAGTCTAGCCTACCAATATGAGATGTCATAGATCCAACTATATCAAACTAATGCAATCCCTAGTTAATCTAGCCGACCACATTAATCCAACATAATTTTATCTATGACCGTATCTCCATCTAATGTCAATTAAATTACAGCTTATCCCACAATAGCACTCCCCGCTAACACGGCTTACTGCACTATTATGAGAGGCTACACATAATTTAATTGTTGGTAGAAGGAAAGAAAAATTCAACAATTTGGTTTTTCTTTATAGCTTGATAATTATTCTTGATTAAGAATGAGGGATTTTATTTTTTTTTTTTTTTTTTAATCTTATTAGCTCATCGGAAGTTTTAGGTTATGATCGTTTGTGATTCCTACAACTATGTTCTCTAGGTATGTGGAAACGCATATGGATCCTAAGAGAGACATACGATCATCATCGTACTTAATCACAATTATTCATCTCATGAATTAATTAATTAATTAATACGATAAATTGCAAATATAATTAACGGACTGCTTTCATTCATAAATCAGTCAAATAAGAATGAAGTCCATTAATTATTTGCCATCTAATTTGTGTTCCATTAATTAAACTAATTTAACGATTAAATTAAATAATTAATCCAACACCATTCTTTGAATTCAAATTAAATTAATGGATCAATTATCTAATTTGGGTTTAATTGATAAATAATTTCAAAAATTAAAAATCAATTAATTTTTAATATTAGTTTCAGAAAATCAAATTAAAATTTTTTTTTTTTTTTTTTTTTGTTTGTGCTGACCGGACCGGTCGGACCGGTCGGACCGGACCGGTTCGGCCAGCTGGAAAAACAGCAGTGAAAATCCGAAATTTTCAAAAATTAAAAATTTTATATTTTCTGAAATATTCAAAATATTTAATTAATATTAAACCCCCAATTTGATAACACCAAAAATTCAACAATTCAACAAATCGAAGCATGCTTTCGAAAATGATAAACACGTTGACAAATAAACGATTAACCCGTGGCTCTGATACCACTGTTGGGGATCGTGCATGTATACGCAGCGGAATTTAAAAATTTTATATCGAACTAGTTTCGATTACATGCAAAACTAATCATATAGTCAACGTACCTTAACGCTTCCGCCATACATATGGTAATTTTCGATTTAATAGAAAAATACATAAAAACGAAAATCACGAAACATGCTTATTCATCATTCAATGAAATCGAAACACGTAATCACATATTACTCACAATCATAAATTATAATTCATACAAAACATGCTCGAATTAATTTACGAAAGTTTCGATTCATTTACCTCTTGTAGCGTGTGATTTCGACGAATCGAAATCCTAGAACGAGTCACGTACAAGCTGCAAATTACCAATCCACGGGGCTGCACCTCACGGCTGGACCGAGCTGATCCAGCAGGCAACGAACGGCGACGAACGGCAGCAGCAGCGGCGGCGCGTGGCAGCGGCAGCGGCGGCGCGTGAGCGGCGGTGCGGCGCGTGCGGTGGTGCACGGATTCGTCGGGGCAGCAGCTCCTCTCCAATTAGGTTTCACCTCGTATTTTCGACCCACTCGAACTATAGCACTAGATATAAACGAGTTAGATAACAACACGAATAAAACGAAGGAGAAAGAGGAGAAAACCGGCGGCGTTTCCGGCGGTGGTCGGCGGTGGCGCGGCGGAGATGCAACGGCCGAAGAGGGGGCGGCTAGGGCTTGAGCGGCTAGGGTTTGGTTGCTGAAAATCTGATCTCAAAACTCCTTTTGAGGTCTATTTATACCTAGGGTTTTCAACCCTAGCGGGCTTAAGTCATTGGGCTTGACCCACTGATGCATTAAGCCCATCCCCTTGTCGGCCTCGTTTCTAACAAACGATCGTCCACAAAATTATAACAAAATTATATTTGTGACGAGCTCAAAGTCCTCGTCGATACGAGTGCCTCTTCGAAATTTCCAATTTCCAAAATTGGAAACTTCCACTTCAGTGGACTTGCTAAATCGGGAAACTTCCCAATTTAGAAAGTTCACTAAATTCCGCATGTCTCTCTTTCTCTACGTTTATTCCAATTCGCAATTCACAATTACGAATCTTGGATTCAATCATATCGACATCCAATCGTTCAAAGATTAACACATTAATCTATGCTTGTTGTTATCAAGGATCTATATTACACGAGAAGTGTGACCCTCAATGGTTCAGGTGTATGCTAGCCGTGGGCTCACAACTCTTTGTGATTCGAACAACACATTGTTCTTATACGAACTCCTCCCAAGAGTCCCGATTAGAGTAAAACTCATTTTATCTAATCCCGATCAAATCGGTGCCCAACGAATCAAGATTGGCGTCTAGCAACTACGCATCATGATTCCCTAGATACAAATGAAGTGCCTGCAAGAACCTTATGATATAGTTAGCGTACAGTACGATCCTTTCGTAGCACATGTCCCGATTGAACTAGAGGCATTGGTTCACCGAGACCTCTTATAAAATTCAATAACCGTGCGTACGTTCTAGGTATTATAAATCCGTTCGTGTGCGACTTAGGGAAACACATTTCCCTAATCACCCCACTATCAACTCTGGCCAGAGATTTCATGGATTATAAACCGTCAGAACACACAGGACATCCATGACTACTCAAGCGCTCGAATCCCCTACTACAATGCACAGACTTCACACTAGATTTCGGATTGCACGAACGTTGGCCCTTGGAGCGGTCCGCGGTGGGACTCAGGGACAGGTCACGATACAATCGGTCCTCTAGTGAAGTCACGGTGATGTCTGGGTCTTAAGGACTAATGGTATACAACTATATCTTAGAAATCTATTACTCGATGAATGAGAACCACTTATAGATTTCTAGGGCGAGGGAGTTCAGTGAACTCATCCAGTATGAGCACCCACTCAAGTATGCCGATGTCACAACACCGAGGACTGATGAGACGCAGTACACATACACTAAGTGCTAGTCTCAAAAGGGAAAGGCCGGTATCCTCATTATTGGCGTAACCCATCGACTAGGAACAAGGTTTAACAGTTACATTACATTGCTGAGTTATCTCACGATTCTACTAGATCAACTCACAGTAATAGAGTAACTCGTTAGGACTATATCTATGCTTAATCGTAACTCTAAGGGGACGAGTTTTGACCACAAAGGGTTGTGGGCCCACGGCTAGCTTACACCTGAACCATCGAGGGAAAAGAGAAAGACCACAGCCACAAGTTGGCTTGCCGGTCACCTACTCTAACATATCTTTGCATTATTGGAAGTCAATATGATTGGGTCCAACATTCGTAATTTGGAATTATGAATGAGAATAAGAAAAGGAAAAGAATAGGCGAACGTATTAGTGAACCTTCTAAATCGGGAAGTTTCCAAATTTAGTAAGTGCACTGAATTAGGGTTTCCACTTTTGGAAAGTTGGAAATCGAGAGTTGGCACTCGTAATGACGAGGACATTATAATGATTCCGAAAATGTAATCGTTACAGTTTTCCGATCATCGAATTGAGAGAGATGAGCAAGTAAAAGAACTAACGAACTTAAGCTGTTGGGCCCGGTCCAACTTAAGCCCGTTAGGGTTTTTATGCAAGACATATAAATACTTGATTTATAGGTCTTGCACACACACAACTAAGAGAACACACGTTCATAACCCTAGCCGCTGCCTCTCTCGATCAGCCACCCTCTCCCACGGCCACCACCACCGCGCCGTCGCCGGAAATTCGCCGGAATCGGCCACCCGTTGGCCGATCTCTTTCGGTATTCCTTTCCTTCTTTCTTTTCTTCCGTTATTCTGACTATTACGTGTCTAGTGCCACGTGTTTAGTAGATCGAAGTATACGAGGTGAAATCCAAGAGGAGGAAGATCGAAGAATCGAAGATGCGAGAAGGCAATTCCGAAAAACTGCTCTCGGATTTTCTGCGCTGCCCAGCGAGAAAATTCGCCATAAATCAACCGGTCATCCGATGGACGTGAAATTTTGACAGCAGCTTCACGACTCATAAATCTACCATTGTCCAGAAGGAATTGTTCATCCAGTAAATACGCATGGAGATACTGAAGTCGGAGCAAGGCTGTAATTTCAGATCAGCAAACAGGTTGGATCAATAGGAGTGGGAAGAGCAGCTAGCCATCTTCTCTGCGCGTGAATCACATGCGCCGCCGTAGCTCGGATCATCGCCGTTGCTGCCCCGGATTGCACGGATTGGTTTCCGTGGCAATCTAGCTTTGCTTAGTGCGCCTACCTCACGCTTCAAGAGGTAATGTTTCGAATCTATTGTCATTCGAATCGGTTATGTTTAAATTAATATATGCATGTTCGTTTTAATAAGAAACTTGTATGACTTTATGTGTCTACATGAAATTGGTTTTGTTATTGCGAGCATGATTATTTGATTTAAACGCGAGCATGCTAATTGATTTAATTTCGATTAAGTAATCAAGCATGTTGTTGTTTTAATTTCGCTGGAAGCGCAAAGGTACGCAATGTATGTTGTTTTTAATTTCGCTGGAAGCGCAAAGGTACGCAATTAATTGGTTTAAATTATCGGGCATGTGTTTATGTGCTTTAAAGTTGTTTAAATCGCATAAAATTTTTGTTTTCCGCTGCGTACACGTGCCCGAAACCCAACAGTGGTATCAGAGCTCGTTGCGCAATTAATCTTCTTCGCTTTCTTCATCAAACTCAAGATCGTCATCACTCCAGATGATGGCAAGTGACTTTTCTTGTTTATTCAAAGTATAAGTTTAAAATATTTTTGAAATATTGTTTAGAATTTTTCCAGCTTTAAAATTGTTTAAAATTGGAAAATCGGATCTGAAATTGGGATTCCTGACTTTTCTTCTGGAGTTTACAGGCTGTCCGTTTCTCTTTACGAATTTCCCAAAGTTTTTGGCTATAAGACATATATGGATTTCGTCAGTTTAACTTCAAGGGATTTCATGAGCGGTGAGGGCATAGAAGATGTGCTGTCATCGACTTTTTGCGAAGCGATCTTTCTTTCCTTATCCATCTTACTGATGTTTATCTTCTTTTCAAACATCTGCAGATTCCCTATCTATTGCTTAAGACTCAGTTTTTCCACATCGTTTGCTTCATCTATGGCTGTGACTTTATATGTTAATCATTCGGGTAGACATCTCAAAACTTTTTGAACAAGTATTACTTGTGAATAGGTTTCTTCTAGCCCATGGGACTCATTTGCAATGTCACATAGTTTGGAGTTGAATTCGCTGATGGTTTCACTTTTCTCCATTCAAAGATCTTCGAATTATGTGGCAACCATTTGCAATTGTGATAACCTAACAGTGGTTGTTCCCTCATAGGTCGTTTTGAAATTTTTCCCGTGCTTCTTTGGCACACTCACATGCTAAGATGAGTTTGAATTGGTTGATCCCAACTGCATTGAATATATCACCGAAGGCTTTAGAATTCATGTTTCTAGCAATCTGTTCTGCCTTACTCTAGTCCCTTTCATGTTTCTCAGTCTCAACATTCTTATTAGCTTTGGAAACTGGTCTAGACCAGCCTGTTAAGACAGTGCGTCAAGCATCTTAATCCGTTGACTTGATGAACATCTTCATCTTATTCTTCCAATAAGCAGTGCTGGGCGTGTAGTAGTGTTAGAGAAGGTGACCAATAATTATTTTTCGTATTAATGATAAAAACACCTTTTGGCATTCTATATCTTTGTCCCTTGCATAAGCATAGAGATAGTCCTTACAGTTATTATAATTACTTTCTTTTTTTTGGCCGAATTTTTTATTCCATTAATTACTTTTGAAAGTACAAGGGGCCTCGTTAAAAACCTTGTGGGCCCAAGGAAAAGAATACCCAAACAATTGTCAAGCAATAAAAATGGAGAAATAAAAACCCTATACAGTCTATTACAAAGTATGAAAGTCCCAAAAGAAGGATAAAATTGAAAGACCAAAAATTAAAAGCTCCTATCCCGCTAATAGATCGAGAGTTTCTTGATTTGTGAAAAGGCCCCCATGTGGTGATCGGTTTGTAATTATCGAAGACTTGCAGGTACAGCCCCCAGTCCATCACCACGAGTTTGATAAATTGCAAAACTGCCCCCATATGAGGGTGATAGTGCATCCGGAACCTCAACAGCTGATCCCAAATATCATATTTCATCATGACCGAAAGTTAGCAATACCGCATTTATCACTAAGGTATGTAGCCCTCACCTCAATTTGTAAGCTAATCCCTTGACTTGATTTATGTTTGTACGCCCAGTTTGCTAGACGGTCTGCAACCGTGTTCTTCTGTCGAAACACATGCTGAAAATTGCACCCATCCGTCACCTCGTGCATGCAAAGAGGGTGAACATAGACGAGATCCCAAGCAACACAATTGCTCCGTATAGCATTAACTACCAATAGTGAGTATGTTTCCACCGTAACCAGAAAGACTCCCATCAACTTACATAGACGAAGGCCATGCCATATAGCTAGAAACTCCCCCACATTATTGGACCCTTCTCCAAAATAGGACGAAAAACCTTCTATAATATTACCGCTCGAATCCCGAATGATACCTCCACCCGTGCAACTATCTTCTTTAGCAGAGCCATCAGTATTTAACTTATAGAAACCTGTTAAAGGAAACTCCCACTTGAGCCACGCTCCTCATTTCTCTGGCGGATGAAACAAGCGAAATCCAGCCGCCTCCAATTGCAGCCTTTGAATCTTACTGGAGGGATGGCGAGGAGCGTGTACTGTACCCAAATTTTGAATATTATGGAATAATCGTCTACTTATGGCTTCGGTAGGCATAGACATACTTCCTCCGTCTTAAACCACCTTACACCAAGCAAGCCAGATTTCTCGAAGAGTGTGACACACCACCGAGGCTCGGATCATTGTGTAATACGAAAGCGCCTTAGGCTTTGGTTTCCACGTGCTTAAAGCGTGTTTAGTAGAAGAAAATTCCGATGGGAGATTGAATAAATCACCCAAGCATTTTCATACTGCCATGGCAATTTCCAATCCAAAAAATAAATGTTGGACGTCTTCTTGCTTTGGATTTTTGCAGCAAACACATCTTGACACCAGAGGGATACCCCAAGAAATAATGCGCTGATCTACCGGAAGCGCATGGTGAATTAGCTTCCACATAATCCCTCTTGTCGTAGGGAGTAGATATTTAAACCAAATCTGATCGGTCCAACTTTCCCGGCGCCCCCGAATCCGAAGATGATTATAATAAGCCTTGCTCGAGAATTCACCATTATGACAAATGGTAAAAATTAGCCTATCAAGGATATTTGTATCTAGCCTGACTCGTCTAATTTTATCAAGTAATAGGATAGGGATAAACTGCATAAACTCCAGAATATTATGAAAAGCGGCTGCCATCGTATGGCAACTGGCCTATCAATTGCTCTCATATCCAATTATCCGTCCAAAACTTAATTTCTCCACAGCCTACAATCCATTGGGTGCATTCCTCCATGCTCCCAACATGCTTATGAATCAAATTCCATAGCGGTGAAGCCGTCCGTCTATTAATATTAAACTGCTTCTCACAGAAGTTGCCACCAAAGTTTACCATGAAGGCAATCCATCACTTGTTTTAAAGGTTGAATACCCAACCCTCCTTCCTCAAAGGGTGTACATACATTTGCCCATTTGACCCAATGGATTCTTGCTTCACCACAAGAGCTCCATAGAAAAAATGCCATAATTTGTTCGATACGGGCAATAACGGATGATGGAACTTTCGTATAGGCCAATGTTTAAACGGGAATACTGGCTAGAACAGCCTTAATCAGAGTATTTTTTGTCGCAAAAGATAAGAATTTCCCTTTCCATCCAATGAGCTTGCCTCTGATCTCCTTCACAATATATTCGTAATACTCCGCCTTTCTTCTACCAAAATAAATAGGCGCCCCAAGATAACGAAGGAGAAGAGATTTTCGTCGAATCCCCGTCACTTGCACTAGAAACTCATACTCTCGTTCCGCCCGCTTCCCAACATAGAGTTGGCTCTTCGAAACATAAACTAACTGACCGGAGGACCATTCATAAGATCTGATTATTTCCATAAGGGCCTGTATAGAGTGCCGTCCACCATTCGTAAAAACGAGAATGTCGTCCGCATAAAGTAGGTACAAATAGTCAGCTCATGTCTTCCCACCTTATATTGGTCAACTTGCTTCGCCGCAATTGCTTTATGTATATTATTCGTCAAAATTTGTCGAGCCATTATGAAAAGGAGGGGCGAAAGAGGGTCACCCTGGCGTACCCCACGTGAAGATTTAAAGTTACCTACAATATTGTCGTTAATGCTAAAAGCATACCATATATTGCAGATATTGCGATAAATAAGATCGCATGCAGAGTGAGAAAATGCAAACGAGCGCATGGTGCGCAGGAGAAACCGCCATTCCAGACGGTCATATGCTTTGGCCGTATCAAGTTTGAGGATCACGTTACCCCCTTTACTCGGATGATTAATATCTCTAATCAATTCTTGTGCCATAACAATGTGCGACGAAATTTGACGACCCTTAACGAATCCAAGCTGCTCCTCCGATATGATATTAGGCAATATTTTACCCAAACGTGTAGCGATAATTTAGAGACAATCTTTCCAGAAAATTTACCCAAGCTAATGGGGCGGTAGTCTGCAATACTACGAGCATTCTCCACTTTCGGGATTAAGACCAAGATAGACTGCTTCATCTCTTTCAATAAGTATCCCCCACGAAACAAATCACTACAACTCTCTGCAAATCGGTTTTAATAATATCCCAACATGATATATAGAAATGCCCGGTGAAACCGTCATTACCAGGGGCACTTGACGGGTTGAGACCCTTAATTCCCTCAAATATTTCGTTCAAATCGGGCACCAAACAAAACTCTTCGTTAACTGAATCGTTCACCCATTGGGGAACGCCTTGAAAAATCTCCTCATTCAAATAGTACTCCGAGGCAGTAAAGAGTTGAGCGAAATAATTTCCAGCAATTTGACCTATTTCTGAGGATTTGTAGTAACTGAATCGTCCTCACGAGCAACCTGCTTCAAGGATTTCGTACGACGGTCTTTGAGGCTTGCATGGAAAAAAGCGGTGTTACGGTCCGCGTCTTTCTCCCACGTAAGACGAGCCTTAGAGCTAAGCATCTCGGCTTCTCATTCCTCAAGCTACAAGAAGCGTTTTTTTGCTGCCAACAATTGTTCCTCAAGCAAGTCACTCCAGCTCTGCTGCTATGAATTTTCGAAACCTTGAATATTATCTTGGCAGTCCTTGATATTCCTATGAAGATCTCCAAATATCTCCCAATTCCAATTCTTCAATACCTTATGTACATTATATAACTTATGCTGGAAAACATAAGATGGCAACCCACGTATTGGAATATCCCATGCCTTTCTAACACCCTCTTGATATGTAGCGTGGTCGGTCCACATGTGCTGGAAAATGAACCTCCGAGGACCCAGTGATGGCACCTGCTCAAACCATATACAAAGACGAGCATGATCGGATACCACACGCTCAAGATCAACCACCTTCAGTGCCGGGAGACTTGTATGGAAATCCGTGTTCACCAACACATGGTCTATTCGCTGCCAAACCTTATTAGGACCAGTCCTATTATTACTCCACGTATATGGATTCCCTATAAATCTGACATCTAACAATCCATTCTGGAGAACAAAGTTTTGGAAATCATACAGTTTAGAGATATAAACCAATCCCCCTTTTTTCTCTAAACTATCCAGAATGGCATTAAAGTCACCACCCAAAAACCACGGTCCCGTAATAACCTCATTCAATGAAGAGAGGTGCACCCATAGGTCTCTACACAATCCATACGAGCAACTAGCATAAATAAATGTAGCTGTAAGTAATGGTTGATGAGGACTAGTAACTGAAATAGTGATAGCCTGCTCAAACACATTCAAGGCACTGGATATCAACGTCGACTTTCCACATAATCCATGTATACTTGTTAGTATCGTTCCCATGCAAGAACGACGAGAACCCTAATTTCCTTGCAAATATTTTTAACCTTGACGCTGGAAGTTTGGGTTCCATGATGACCTTTAATGTGACCCTTTGCTGTCGGATTATGCTTTGAATATGATTAACCGTAGCCCATAGCTTGTTGGTTAACTCCGCGAGCATTCCATATTATCCACGACATAGTTAAACTTGGGGATTGTTGGGAAGCTTTGCCAATGATCTGGTAATTCGGTCGGTAGGAGGAACAAAGTATCTACTATTGGGATTTTTAACTATTGTTCCAGGCGCCCTCTCTATCTCTGTAACTTCTCTATCTGATTTTGGCGACAAGGAGATATCTGCTCCGTCATCCTGTTCCCCGTCTGAGTGGTAAACGGTAATGGCATATTTCTCCTCGCCTATGGAGCTTAGAGCCTCAAATTGATTTCCAAAGGCAACAAAGATGTCTCTCGTATCCAATCCATGTTCTTGGGACTTGTTGGTCGTATTCAGATACACCCCCGTGGAGTGAGATTCATCGATAGGGGGCTGAGTGTGCGTCTCCTTCCTCACGTCTTTTTCCTGGCACAGTTCCTCACCAGCGTTAAACTGTAAACTAGGATTTGGAACTTCGTTTTCTTGGCACTTAGGACGAAATACACCTTAGCAGCAGGCTGATCGTCGACTTTTGTAGTAGTCTGGGGCTCACCTCGGCGAAGAATTCGGATAGCTTGCGGCGCCACCGATTGTTTTTTCTTTGAAGTGGGTTTTCGTAGATCTTGCTTCTTCCTACACTGACCTACAAGATGCCCAAATAACCCACAGTGAGCGCAGTACATATGATTTCCTTCATATTCAACCTTCTGCCACCAACCATCATCCTTCGATATTCCGATGAAAATTGACACCCGTAGTGTCTAAGCCACGTTAACCTCAATACATACCCTAGCTTAGTGAGTGTGTGTGAATGCAAGGGTTCTATCATCCACTCGCAAAACATTACCAAGCGCCGCTCCAATTCGCTCTAACGAAGAAATATTAAAATATGGAAGTTGTAGTTTCAGTAGCCGAACCCATACAACCAGTTTGCTACTGTCTTTACCAATAGCAAAATCTGCGGTCCACCGAAACAAACGGAACATGCAATTCTTGATATTGTTAGAGTTACAAGAGAGTGTTAATTTCGCATCTTGGATAGATCCCATATGAATGGTAATATGACGGGGATCCAAAAACCCAATTGTCGGTTCCGATGCCAAGTTCCACTCCAAGTTTATGTGGGTACGGAAATCTTGCAAGCTTGGGCGGCCTGCCGAGAACTTCATGATCAACGGGTTATCGATTTGGCAATTAAGTTGATCTACTTCAATCGGCGAGAGGAATACAATAGGCGCTTGCTCTACCGAAGTTGTGGGACGTGGCGCTAGGGCAACAGGGACGAGGCGTGGAGGCGATATTGTTCGCTTGGAGACTATTGTTAGAGTAGGTGACCAACAATCCAACTTGTGGTTGTGGTCTTTCCATTTATTCTTTTAATAAATAAACGTTTTTCGTATTTATGATAAAACACCTTGGCATTCTATATATTTGTCCCTTTGTCACAAACATAGATATAGTCCTTACAACTATTACAAGTATTAGTAAATGATTATTAGGATTGTGAGATATTTACTTTAGTATTACAACTGTTAAATGTGTTCTTAGTCGAAGGGTTACGCCACCAATGAGGATATCGGCCTTTCCCATTAAGAGACTAGCACTTAGTGTATGTGTACTGCATCTCATCAGTAAACGGTATTGTGATATCAGCATGCATAAGTGGGTGATCGTAAGTTGACGAGTTCACTGAACTCCCTCACCCTAGAAATCTCTAAGTGGTTCTCAATAATCGAGTAGAGATATCTATGGTATACTTTTACACCATTAGTCCTTATGATCTACATCACCGTGACTTCACTAGAGGACCAGCTGTATCGTGACCTGTCCCTGAGTTCCACCAACGACCGCCCCAAGGGCCAGTGTTCGTCCACTCCGAAATCTAGTGGGAGGTCTGTGTATAGTAGTCGGGGATTCGATCGCTAGAATAGTCTTGGATGTCCTGTGTGTTCTCATAGTTTCTAATCTCTAAGTCTCTGGCCAGAGCGTACTAAGTGATGTTTAGAGAATTCGATTCTCGTATTCATGCAGGTACCGATTACAACACTTAGAACGATCGCACAGTCATTTAACTACTAAGGAGGTCTCGATGAACCAATGCCTCTAGTTCCATCGGGACATGTGAATCGAAGGGATCGTACTGTACGTTAACTATATCAAAAGGTTCTTGTTGGCACTTCATTTGTATCTAGGGAATCATGACGCGTAGTTGCTAGACGCCTATCATGATTCGTTGGGTAATTAAGGTGAAACGAGCTTCATCTTAATCGTAACTCTAAGCGACGAGTTTTGACCACAAAGGGTTGTGGGCCCACGGCTAGCTTACACCTGAACCATCGAGGGCCACACTGCTCGTGCACATGAGATCTGTGAATTAACAGTCAGAGATAAAAAACATTTGTAATTTGGAATTATGAATGAGAATAAGAAAAGAAAAAGAATAGGTGAACATCTTAGTGGACTTTCTGAATCGGGAAGTTTCCAAATTTAGAAAGTGCAATGAATTAGGGTTTCCACGTTTAGAAAGTGGGAAATCGAGAATTGGTAATCATAATGACGAGGACATTATAATGATTCAGAAGATGTAACGTTACAATTTCCCGATCATTGAATTGAGCGAAACGAGCGAGTAAAGAACTAACGAACATAAGCTGTTGGACCTCGTCCAACATAAGCCCGTTAGGGCTTTTATACAAGACACTATAAATACTTGATTTATACATCTTGCACATATAAAACACATCTCTCAAAACCCTAGCCGCTCGCCCCTCTCTCTCTCGGCCGATCTCACTCACGGTCGCCGCCGTCGCCGCCGTTCCACCGCCGGAAATCGGCCTCCCTTGGCCGATTAGTGTGGTAGCTCTTTTCCTCTTTTCTTTTCTTTCATTTATTCTAACTATTGCGTGTTTAGTGCCATGTTTTAGTAGATCGAAGTATACGAGGTGTCCAAGAGGAGGAAGATCGAAGAATCTAAGACACGCGCTCCCGAGCCGACGACGCATCCCCCGAGCCGACGATGCACGCGCTCCCATGCGCCACCCGAAGACAGCGCGTGATCCTCACGCGCCGCCGTCGCTCGCACCGTCGCCGCCGCTGCTTCACCGTCGCGCCTCCCGAATTGCACGTATTGGTTTCTCTGGCAATCTTGCTTCGTTTCGTGCACCAACCTCACTCTTCAAGAGGTAATTCTCGAATCCGGTATTCGTTCGATATTAATTTAATTTAATTAAATTATGTATGTTCGTTTTTGTAGTATGTTTTATGAATTTGAATGTTTTATATGTTTACATGAAATTGATGATTTACTGCGAGCACGTTAAATGATTTAATGCGAGCATGCTAAAGGATTTACTGTCGATTAAATTAATCCGCATGATTGTTGTTTTTTAATTTCGCTGGAAGCACAAAGGTACGCAATTAATTGTTTATTATTATCGGGCTTGTGTTTATGTTATTTAAATTCGTTTAATTCGCATAAAACTTTTGTTGTCCGCTGCATACACGTGTCCGATTCCCAATAGTGGTATCAGAGCTCGTTGCGCAATTAATTGCGTTTTTATATGATATGCTTATTTTGATGCATGTTCGAGTTATTAAAGTTGTGATTTTTGTATTATTTAATTGGGTGTTTTCAAAAGTTTAAAATATTTTTAAATATTGTTTAGAATTTTTTCTCGCTTTACAATTGTTTGAAATTGGAAAATCGGATCTGAAATTTAATTA
This sequence comes from Erythranthe guttata, assembly GCF_000504015.1. The sequence continues at coordinate 373,235 of NW_012192830.1, forward strand.
AAATTGTCGGTTTTTAATTTGTCCGTATCGAACTAGTCGAATCGGCTGGTTCGATGGTTCTACTCGATCCAATTGACCGAATCCACGTGGATTCGGGTCGGTCAGATCGGTTCTCGATTCGACTGACCTGGCCCACTGATTTGGGTCAACTGGACCGGTCAGAGCCGGACCGTTTCGATCCAAACCTGTCAGACCGGTCGGGTCGAACCGGTTCACTGAAAATAAAAAAAAAATAAAAAATCAGATTTCTGAAATTAAACTTAAAACAAATTGATTTTAATTTTTGGAAAATTATTTTCAATTAATCCTAATTATATAATCAAATCAACAATCATCTATTTTAGTAAATAGGTGTTAGGTTAATTAATTAATTTAAATTGTTAAATTGATTTTAATTAATAGAACACACATATAATATTGATTATACTTCAACTTAATTACTGGTACCTCAACATTATTTGATTGGTTTAAGCTAGTTGAGGTCCTATAATTATTTTGAAAACCCGATAATTAATTAATGTAATTAATTATATAGTTAGTTCGTATGTTCCTCTTAGGACAATATGCGCTTCCATATACCTTTAGGCCTCGTTTACTTCTAGTTATTAGCATGGATATACTAATTTTATCCAACCAAGTGACGTGTTTACTTTGCTTTATACTAATACCTCAAGCCCATTATTGATGAATGGCCCGGTCCAATTTGGCTGTCATCCATGGATCAGCCATCCCAGGTGGGAGGTGGGATGTGTAATACTAATCTTGGGATTTAATGTGGTTTTACTCAAATAGCCCCACCTTTCAACGGAAATTTATCAAAAGCTTGCACAAAACAAAACAGTCTGCTTCTTTCTCTTTCTTCATGTCCTTCCGATTCTATTTTTTTTTTTTGCTTTCCGCTTTAAGTTCAATTTATTGAATAATAATAATAATATAAATTATTATTATTATTATTATTATTATTATTATTATTATTATTATTATTATTATTATTATTATTATTATTATTATTATTATTATTATTATTATTAATAATTAATTAATTAATAATTATTATTATTACTACTATTATTATTTTTATTATTATTAATTTATTTTTGAAAAAAAAATCCTTCTTTTGTGTGTGTTTATTTTCATGTGTATGTATATGTATTTCTACTGTGCTAGGTCTCAAGGAAATATGGATGCAAATTATTAATTTAGCGAATTATTAAATTAGTGAGTTAATAATTTAACAAGTTCTCATCGAGTCGGAATCGAGAAAAAATATTATTTAAGCGATGTTATTGATTTATCGAGTATTAATATATCGATGTTCTACTGTATATCAATTATTCAAGGAAATATGGAAATGAGGGTAATAATGTCATGTCACAAAATTCCATTTGTCAATCCTGTCAAGTAAACAACATATTTCTGTAATACCACTTATATAATACACTATAGTAAACAACGTATATACTATATAACTTCTTCTCATCCCACAATTAATACTTCTTTTAATCAATTCTTCCACATCCCATAGGGAGTAGTAAACGAGGCCTTAGAGAACATAGATGTAGGAATCACATAGACCAATCCGAACCTTCTGATGAGATAAAACTTTTTATAAAAAAAAATCCCTCATTCTTAATGTAATTAAGAATTATTTCAAGTTAAAAAGAACAACAAATTTGTTGAATTTTTCTCCCCTTGTGCCAACAATTGAATCATGTGAAGCCATTTACTGTAGTGCAGTAAGCCGTGTTAGCGAGGAGTGCTATGGTAAAGTAAGTTGTAATTCAATTGACATAAAGATAAAGGTAGCCATAGAAAAGGTTATGCTAGATTAACGTGGTCGGCTAGATTAACTAGGGACTGCATTAGTTAGGCGTAATTAAGTTCTATGAGCATCTTTGATTGGTAGGTAACACTTGACATACGATGATTTTGAATTTGCGAGATTAACTTAGGTCATTATCAAGTGTGAGGAAAATTTATATAGGGTCATATAAATGATATGATTGATTGTGATCTAACTTTGGGCAAATATAATCGGGCTAGATTAACTACGGGTTATATTTGTCTATTGGACCTAAAGCCCATTAAAGAAAAATCGGTTTTCTCGTTTGTCTACTAGAGGGAACTTGAACTCGATAAAATTAGTGGGAGAACAGTTAAATAACATAAGTCCAAACATTTAATTGTAAAATTCATTTAATACGAATCCTAATAATTCTCTTCTCTAAACCTTAGATAATCATGTCTAAGAATCCCATAATGTGAACCCTCAACAATAAACTCAATGGCCCTAATTACCTAGATTTGTTGCGTAATCTTAAGCTTGTGCTAACCGTTGAGGGGCGTCTCTATGTTCTAAATGAGAGACTTCCTGCCACTATACCTGCCACAGCGACTGATGCTGAAAAGGAAACTTATGAAGCTTGGAAGAAAGATAACACTCATGCTAGGTGTTATATGATAGCCGCCACGGAGCCCGCGTTTGCGAGGAAATATGAGTCTCACTTGCATGCTTTCGATATAAAGGCACATCTCGATAGCATGTATAGTGAGAATATTAGGGCATCGAGGTACGCTGCTACAAAGGAGTTGATCATGGCGAGAGTGCGCGAAGGGACTTCGGTCCACGAGCACTGTCTCAAAATGATCAATCTCCTTGAAAAGCTAGTGAATCTCGATGTCACCCTCCCGGCTGAGTTCTCGTTGGATTTGATCCTGTTGTCTCTTCCTAGTTCATATGAATCATTCACAGTGAACTTCAACATGAACAAACGAGATCCTCCCTTGGATCAGTTAATGAACATGTTGGTCAGTTTCGAGCCCACCATTAAGAAAGAGAAGTTTGTTCTCATTGCTGCTACTTCAGCTGTGGCCACAAACGTGATGGATTATAAATTGCAAGAACACACAGGATGTCCATGACTGATCAAGAAATCGAATCCCCTACTACAATTCACAGACATCCCGCTACATTTCAGAGTGCACAAACACAGGCCCTTGGGGCGGTCCTCGGTGGAACTTAGAGACAGGATATGATACAGCTGGTCCTCTAATGAAGTCACGGTGATGTTTGGGTCTGAAGGATTAATGGTGTACATCTATATCATAGAAACCTCTACTCGATTATCGGGAACCACTTAGAGATCTCTAGATCGCGGGAGTTCAGTGAACTCATCAACTTATGAGCACCCACTTATGTATGCCGATGTCACTACACCGTTGACTGATGAGACGCAGTACACATACACTATGTGCTAGTCTCGAATGGGAAAGGCCGATATCCTCATTAGTGGCGTAACCCGTTGACTAGGAACTATGTTTAACAGTTACTATACTTCAATAAATAATCTCATGATTCTACTAGATCTATTTATAGTAATTAAGTAAACTATAAGGACTACATCTATGCTTATGCAAGGGACAAAGATTTAAAATGTCAAAGCCGGTTTTCATCATTAATATGAAATAGATTATTTGCGAGTAGTGTGAGAAAATACAACAATTAGTTGGCTCTTCGGTCACCTACTCTAACATCAACAACAAAATGATTGGTTCCAATTTTCTCCACCTTCAAAAAGAAATTAGTGTTTCTGCAATTCATATGTCCCGATTGAACTAGACGCATTGGTTCATCGAGACCTCCTTAGTAGTTCAATAACGGTGCGATCGTTCTAAGTGTTGTACTCGGTACGTGCATGACTTAGAGAATCGAATTCTCTAATCATTACTTAGTCAGCTCTGGCCAGAGACTTAGAGATTACAAACTATGAGAACAATTAGGACATCGAAGACTATTCTAGCGATCGAATCCCCGACTATAATGCACAGACCTCCCACTAGATTTCAGACTGCACGAACACTGGCCCTTGGGGCGGTCCTCGGTGGAACTCAAGGACAGGTCACGATACAGCTGGTCGTCTAGTGAAGTGACGGTGATGTTTGATGGGTTATGGGGCACGTGAACGCAGCGGAAAACAAAAATTTTATGCAAATTAAACGAGTTTAAATCACATAATCACATGCCCGACATATATTAAACAATTAATTGCGTATCTTTGCGCTTCCAGCGAAATTTAAGAACAAACATACCTGCGAATTATTTAATCGAAATTAAATCAAGTAGCATGCTCGCATTAAATCAAATAATAATGCTCGCAGTAAATAATGAATTTCATGTAATGACATAATATACATAAAATTATACAACATACTTACTAAACGAAAATGCATATTTAATTTAAATAAAAATTAATCGAATAAATAAGGATTCGAATCTTTACCTCTTGAAGCGTGAGGTACGCGCACGAGTCGAAGCAAGATTGCCACGGAAACCAATCTGTGCATTCCGGGATCGGCAGCGGCGACGGCGTGAGTAGCGACGGCGGCGGTGACGGCGTAGGGCAGCTCCTCCTTTCTTCGATCGTTCTCCTCTCGGATTTCACCTCGTATACCTCGATCTACTAAAATGTGGCACTAGACACGCAGTAGTTAGAAAAAATGGAAAGAATAAACAAAGAAAAGAACTACCACGAATAATCGGCCAAGGGAGGCCGATTTCTGGCGAGTGGATGGCGGCGGCAGCGACAGGAGCCGCAGGGAGAGTTCGGCCGAGAGAGAGAGAGGGAGCAGCTAGGGTTTTTTGATTAGGGTTGTCTTTTCTTGTCTTTTGTGCAAGACCTATAAATAAAGTATTTATAGTGTCTTGCATAAAAGCCCTAACGGGCTCAACAGCTTAAGTTCGTTAGTTCTTGTACTCGCTCATCTCTCTCAATTCGATGATCGGAACATTGTAACAATTACATTTTCGGAATCACTATAATGTCCTCGTCATTACGAGTGCCAATTCTCAATTTCCATCTTTCCAAAAGTGGAAACCCTAATTCAGTGCACTTTCTAAATTTGGAAACTTCCCGATTTGGAAAGTCCACTAAGATGTTCGCCTATTCTTTTCCTTTTCTTATTCTAATTCATAATTCAAAATTACGAATGTTGGACTAAATCATATTTGTTGGGAATCAGACACGTGTACGCAGCGGAAAACAAAAATTTTATGTGAATCAAATAAATTTAAAACACATAAACACATGCCCGATAATTGGAAACAATTAATTGTGTACCGTTGCGGTTCCAGCAAAATTAAAAAACAACATACATGCGAATTATTTAATCGAAATGAAATCAACTAACATGCTCGCGTTAAATCAAAGAACCATGCTCGCAGTAAATAATCAATTTCATGTAGTCACATAAAATCATACAATATACTTACTAAACGAACATGCATATTTAATTTAAATAAAATCGAATCGAACGACAATGGATTCGAAACTTTACCTCTTGAAGTGCGAGGTAGGTGCACAAAACGAAGCTAGATTACCACGGAAATGAATCCGTGCAATCCGGGGGAGCAACGGCGAAGCGGCAGTAGCGGCGGTGCGAGCTACGGCGGCGCGTGTGGCTCACGGCTGTCTTCGGGCGGCGCGTGGAGGCCCGTGCGTCGTCGGCTCGGGGGCTGCTCCTCGGTTCATCGATTCTTCGATCTTCCTCCTCTCGGATTTCACCTCGTATACTTCTATCTACTAAAACTTGGCACCAGACACGAAGTAGTTAGAATAAACAGAAAGAATACACAAAGAAAAGAACTACCGCGAATTAATCGGCCAAGGGAGGCCGATTCCGGCAAGTGGACGACGACAACAGCGGTATTGGCCTCGGGGGGGAGAACGGCCGAGAGAGAGGGAGCGGCTAGGGTTAGTGTGAGAGTTGTGTCTTTGTGCAAGACCTATAAATCAAGTATTTATAGTGTCTTGTATAAAATTCTAACGGGCTTAAGTTGGACCGGGCCGAACACCTTAAGTTCGTTAGTTCTTTTACTCAATCGTCTCTCTCAATTGATGATCGAAAAATTGTAACAATTACACTTTGGGAATCATTATAATGTCCTCGTCATTACGAGTGCCAATTCTCAATTTCCAACTTTCTAAAAGTGGAAACCCTAATTCAGTGTACTTTCTAAATTTGGAAACTTCCCGATTTAGAAAGTCAACTAAGATGTTCGCCTTTTCATTTCCTTTTCTTATTCTCATTCATAATTCCAAATTACGAATGTTGGACCCAATCATATAAACTTCCAATCATGCAAAGATAAAACATTTTTTACCTTTGACCGTCCATTCAAAGATCTCATGTGCACGAGCAGTGTGACCCTTGATGGTTCACGTGTAAGCTAGTCATGGGACAACAACCCTTTTTGGTCAAAACTCCTTTCATCTTAATCACCCATCAAATCAGAATTGGCGTCTAGCAACTACGCGTCATGATTCCCTAGATAGAAATAAAGTGCCTGCAAGAACCTTTTTGATATAGTTAGTGTACAGTACGATCCCTTCGATTCCTATGTCCCGATTGAACTAGAGGCATTGGTTCATCGAGACCTCCTTAGTAGTTCAATGATTGTGCGATCGTTCTAAGTGTTGTAATCGTTACGTGCATGACATAGAGAATTGAATTCTCTAATCATCACTTAGTCAGCTCTGGCCAGAGACTTAGAGATTACAAACTATGAGAACACAAAGGACATCCAAGACTATTCTAGCGATCGAATCCCTGACTACAATGCACAGACCTCCCACTAGATTTCGGACTGTACGAACACTGGCCCTTGGGGCGGTCCTCGGTGGAACTCAGGGACAGGTCACGATACAGCTGGTCCTCTAGTGAAGTCACGGTGATGTCTAGGTCATAAGGACTAATGGTGTACAACTATACCATTGATATCTCTACTCGATTATTGAGAACCACTTAGAGATTTCTCGGGTGAGGGAGTTCAGTGAACTTGTCAACTTACGAGCACCCAATTATGCATACCGATGGCACAATACCGTTTACTGATGAGATTCAGTACACATACACTAAGTGCTAGTTTCTTAATGGGAAAGGTCGATATCCTCATAGGTGGCGTAACCCTTCGACTAGGAACACGTTTAACAGTTATAATACTAAAGTAAATATCTCAAGATCCTAACGATCAATTACTAGTACTTGCAATAGTTGTAAGGACTATATCTATGGTTGTGACAAAGGGACAAAGATATAGAATGTAAAGGTGTTTTATCATTAATAAGAAAAAGGTTTGTTTATTACAATAATAAATGGAAAGACCACAGCCACAAGTTGGCCTATTGGTCACCTAATCTAACAATGTCTGGGTCTTAAGGATTAATGGTGTACAACTATATCATAGAAACCTCTACTCGATTATTGGGAACCACTTAGAGATCTCTAGATTGAGGGAGTTCAGTGAACTCATCAACATATGAGCAGCCACTTATGTATGCTTGTGTCACTACAGTGTTGACTGATGAGACGCTGTACACATACACTTAGTGCTAGTCTCGAATGGGAAAGGCAGTTATGCTCATTAGTGGCGAAACCCGTTGACTAGGAACTATGTTCAACAGTTACTATACTTAAATAAATAATCTCACTATTCTATTTGATCTATTTATAGTAATTAAATAATTGTAAGGACTACATCTATGCTTATGCATTGGAAAAAGATATAGAATGCCAAAGGGGGTTTTTATCTTTAATATGCAATAGATTATTTAGGAGTAGCGTGAGAAAACACAACAATAAGTTGGCTCTTCGGTCACCTACTCTAACAATCTCTCACTTGACCTAAAGCCAACTACTCATTACCTAAGTCCCATCGACTCTCGATGTTTGTCACGGACCTATGTGGGTAAAGGCTAAGTAAAGGGTTCGTGAATACTTGATTTACCCCTAGTTTATCTTTTGCTCGACTGGAAACTATTTTCATTTTCTTCTCTTTTTTAACTTTGAACTATTCTTAGGAAAAGATATAAAAGGTGCCGAAGGCAAAACATAATTTTCTTCCTTTATAACAAACTTGTATTTCAACATGTTGCCCAACTCCTTCATAAGGAGATTCATCTATTTTCTTGTTGAAATTAATTATGAACGTTTCATAAGAGGTAGTTAGTGATGGAAGTATGAGATTCATAGAGAACTCCGATAGGAGAATGACATCGTGGTCGCGCAACTTCTTTGGGAGCGAGTCATCTCAAACCATGTTCATGGACCGGAGTCCTCGTAGCCTAAGAGACATCAACTCCTTAGTCGTCAGAAACTTCATTGTCATAATACACTCACCACACACGATCTCGAGGTGAGCCTTTGTGTAAACAACATAAAGGTCATTCTCATAATTCACCATTAACTTGGTCGACCAGGTGCAATCATATAACACTTCGTCAATACAGACACCCATATTCCACTTCTAATTAGTGGTGGTCTCCTACTGAGTTGACTTATCATGATGTTTGGTCGGGGTATATTCGAGTTTGCACAATTGCTCTTGGAGCAAAAGCATCAAAAGAATGTTTATTGAGCCAATCAACGTAATTGTTGCCATTAAGTATTGTTGATGTCCAGAATTGACGTTAACGGATTCTTAGCCTTTGTACTGAAAAGCTTGAAGTAAACTTATAAAAGATAATTCATTATTAATGATTGAAATTAAAGATTTGGACTTTTATCATTTAATTGTACTCACACTAAATTTTATCGAATTTCACTACCCTCTAGCAGAAAAACGAGAAAACTTATTTTTCTATTTATGGGTTTAGGTTCAATGGGCAAATGTAACCCGTACTTAATCTAGCCCGATTATATTTGTCCAAAGGTAGATCTCCATCAATCATATCGTTATATGACCCTAAAGATATATTTTCCTCACACTTGATAATGACCGAAGTTAATCTCGCGAATTCAAAATCTTCGTGTGTCAAGTCTTACCTATCAATCAAAGATGCTCATAGAACTGATTATACCAAACTAATGCAGCCCTAGTTAATCTAGCTGACCACGTTAATCTAGCATAACCCTTTCTATGGCTACACCTTCATCATTATGTCAATTAAATTACAGCTTACCCTACTATAGCACTCCCCGCTAACACGGCTTACTGCACTATTGCAAGGGGCTACACATAATTTAACCTATGCTAGAAGGAAAGAAAAATTCAACAAATTGGTTTTTCTTTATAGCTTGAAATAATTCGTCATAAATTAAGAATGAGGGATTTATTATTGTTTTGTTGTTATCTCATCAGAATTATTGGACGGGTCAATTGGATTCCTACAACTATATTCTCTAAAGGTATATGGAAACGCATATTGGCCTAAGAGGAACATTCGACCTAAATTATAATTAATTACAATAATTAATTATGACGAATTATTTCCAAATAATTAAAGGACCTTAATCAACATAAATCAATAAAATAAGATTAAAGTACAATTAATTAAGTTGAAGTATAATGACCATTATACATGTGTTCTATTAATGAAATTAATTTAACGTTTTAGTTAATTAATTAATCAAACACTCATTTATTGAACATTATTGATTGATGGATCTCATATTTGGATTGTGCGTTAATTGATAAATAATTTCAAAAAATTAAATATGAATTTTTAATTAATTTTAGTTTCTGGAATTGTTTTTTTTAATTTCCTACTGTCTGAATCAGTCAAACCCGGTGGGACCGGTCTAACCGAGTTGTGCGGTCCGGGCAGTTATCAAAAAGCAATTTTGGAATTTATCCAATTTTAATTTTAAATCCAACTTCAAATTCAAATTTTAAAATCGATTAAATCCAATTTTAAAACCAAAATCAAATTTTCTAATTCCCATTTTAAAATCGATCAAATCTTATTTTAAAATCAAATTAAAATTAAACCAATCTGATTCCAATTTCACCAATTCAATAAACTATTCACAGCAATCGAAAGAAATAAGCACGTACGCAATTAATTGCGCAACCGTATCTCTGATACCACTGTAGAGGATCAGGCATGTGTACGCAGCGAAAAACAAAAAAAATTATTTTATTTATATAAACTAATTTATGTAAACAAACACGTGCACAATAATTACAATTAATTGCGTAACTTTTCGCTTCCAATCACCGACAAACGTGCTCGCATATATAATTAATTTCAATAACATAAATTAAATCATCATAGCATGCTTGCAAAATTAAATCAAATAATAAACATGCTTAACGAACGATTCACATAAACACATAATCGAACATATAGATTCTTGTGATTCAATAATCAATTAATATACATGAATCTCAATTAATATAAATTAATTAATATATCTATATTTATTAGGGAAAACGATATTTTACCCTTGAAACATGAATCGAACGAACACTCGAGAAGATGGCTAGCTGCTCTTCCCACTCCTACTGATCCAACCTGTTTCATGATCTAAAATTACAGGCCTTCTCCGGCTTCAATATCTCCATGGTTATGGACTGGATCGACAATTACTCATAAGTAATTGTAGATCCATGATTCTTGAATCTTCTATCAGAATTTCACGTCCATCTGATAAATGGATTATTAATGGCGAATTTTCTCGCTGGACTGCGCTGAAAATCCAAGAGCAGTTTTTCAGAATTGCCTTCTCGCATCACCGGCTTGTGGCGGCGCGTGGAGGTGCGTGATGACGACCCTGGTGGTGGCGTTTGAGGCATAAGAATCTTCCTCTCTTAGGTTTCACCTCATATATTCAATCCACAATCCACGTAGCACTAGATACGTGATAGGCTATGTACAACGAAGAAGAACGAGGGGAAAGGAAGATACCAATGCGGCGGCGACTGGCTGCGGCGCAGCGGCTGGTGGCGGAGGTAGGGTTTCGGCTGCAAGGTGGACAGCTCATGGAGGGAGAGAGGCTAGGTTTCATTCTTACGTTTCGTTGTTTTTGCGTGTCTTTCAAAATACATACAAATCCTATTTATATGCTCCTTGTGAAAATGCTAACAGGCCTTAAGTTGGGCTAGGCGCAACAACTTAAGTCCACTCTCTTTCTCGGCTCGTTTCTAACAAACGAATGCTCACAAAAAATATAACAATTATATTTTCACAACAATCACAAATTCTCGTTGATACAAGTAACACTTTGCAATTTACCAATTTTCAATATTGGAACCCCTGATTTAAGACTTGCAAAATTGGGAAACTTCCCAATATAGAAAGTTCACTAAATTTCCGTCGGATTATTTTCCTCTACTTATTCTCATCCATATTTAACCATTACGAATGTTGAATTCAATCAGATTGACTTCCAATTACATTAAGATTAACTAATTAATCTTAGCTCGCTGCATTAAGGATCGCAAGTACACGAGCAGTGTGACCCTCGATGGTTTAGGTGTAAGCTAGCCGTGGGCCCACAACCCATTGTGGTTTAAACTCGTCCCTGGAGTTACGATTAAGTTGAAGCTAATTTCAACTTAACTAAGAGTTGTAAGTACTTCTTCACTCAGAAGAAATTAAATATGAGGCAAAGAAGATAGCTCGAACAAGTCAAAGACTACCACTCCTAAATACTCTACCATCCTGGTATAGCAAATGTGGTGGCAGACGCTCTTAGCCGAAAATCATCAATGCCCTTGTTGTCCAGCAAAATTTGGGAGACTGAATCAAAGCCACTCAACAAACCGATCCCCAGATTCTCAAAATTTGCAATAATCTCGAATCCAACCCAAACTTATGAATCTCTGAAGAAGGAATTGTCCGATACAAAAATCGCGTCTATCTACCTGACGACTCTAAGATCCGCGCTTAATCTACACCGATGCCCATCAAACTGTATACACTTGCCACCTAGGAGAAACTAAGATGTACCAAGATCTGAAGAAACTCTACTGGTGGCCCAGAATGAAAAGAGAGATTGCTCAATTCGTCGTAGAATTTCTAGTGTGCCAACACGTCAAAACGGAGGACCAAAGACCCAGAGGTCTACTACAGTCCAATCTAATTCCAGAACGGAAATGGGAAGTTGTCACAATCGATTTCGTTCAAGGGTTTCCAAAAAACCAAAGAGTATCCGACGTTATTTGGGTAATTGCGACCGATTGACCAAGTCCGCTCATTTTCTTCCAATCCGAATAAACTTTAGCCTACATAAGCTAACGGTGCTATACATTCGAGAAATTATCCGACTCAACGGTGTTGCAATCAATATCATTTCCGATCGAGACCCTCGATTCACGTCTAAATTCAGGAAGATCTTACACAAAACCCTCGGAAACCGTCTATATTTTAGTACTGCTTTTCACCCACAAAATGACGGTCTATCCAAACGGACCATCAAAACCCTAGAATATCTGCTACGCGCTTGTATTCTTCATTTCAGAGGAAATTGGGAACCTCGTCTTCCACTAGTCGAATTCGCTTACAACAACAACTTCCAATTGTTGGGTTTCGGGCACGCATACGCAGCGGAAAACAAAAATTTAATGCGATTTAAACGACTTTAAAACACATAAGAACATGCCCGACAAATTAAATTCAATTAATTGCGTACCTTTGCGCTTCCAGCGAAATCAAATAACAACATACATGCTAATTACCAAATTTAAATCAATTAACATGCTCGCGTTTAAACCAAATAACATGCTTGCAATGATTTAAAACGATTACACATAATCACATAAAATCATACGAAAGCAAACATGAATACATATACATAGCGTTTAAACGAAACTAGAACCTCGAGTTCGTACGTTTACCTCTTGAAGCGTGAGGCAGGGCGCCAAGCAAGTCGAGATTGCTACGGAAACCAATCCGTACAATCGGGGCAGCAGCGGCGGCGGTGAGATGCCCACGGCGGCGCGTGAGTTTCACGCGCGGACTTCCGGGGCGGCGCGTGGGGCAGCGTGCGGCTTCGGCTCGTGCGCTGCTCCTCGATTCTTCGATCTTCGGTCTTCCTCCTCTCGGATTTCACCTCGTATACTTCGATCAACTAAACACGTGGCACTAGACACGTAATAGTTAGAATTAACGGAAGAAAAAGAAAGAAGGAAAGAGTACCGAAAGGGATCGGCCAGTAGATGGCCGATTCCGACGACGGAGGGGCGACAGCGGCGCGGTGGTGGCCGCGGCAGGGAGTGGCCGAGAGAGAGAGTGTAGCGGCTAGGGTTAGGGTTTTCTTGTGTGTTTGTGCAAGGCCTATAAATCAAGTATTTATAGTCCCTTGCATAAAACCCTAACGGGCTTAACTTGGACCGGGCCCAACAGCTTAAGCTCGTTAGTTCCTTTACTTGCTCGTCTCTCTCAATTCAATGATCGGAAAATTGTAACAATTACATTTTCGGAATCATTATAATATCCTCGTCATTACGAGTGCCATCTTTCATTTTCCAACTTTCCAAAAGTGGAAACCCTAGTTCAGTGCACTTTCTAAAATTGGAAACTTCCCGATTTAGAAAGTTCACTAACACGTTCGCCTATTCTTTTCCTTTTCTTATTCTCATTCGTAATTCCAAATTACGAATGTTGGACTCAATCGTATTGAGTTCCAATCATGCAAAGATAAACTATTTTATCTCTGACCGTTTATTCAAAGATCTCATGTGCACGAGCAGTGTGACCCTCGATGGTTCAGGTGTAAGCTAGCCGTGGGCCCACAACTCTTTGTGGTCAAAACTCGTCCCTTAGAGTTACGATTAAGATGAAGCTCGTTTCACCTTAATCACCCAATGAATCGAGATTGGCGTCTAGCAACTACGCGTCATGATTCCCTAGATACAAATGAAGTGCCTGCAAGAACCTTCAGATATAGTTAACGTACAGTACGGTCCCTTCGATTCATATGTCCCGATCGAACTAGAGGCATTGGTTCATCGAGACCTCTTTATACGTTCAATGACGGTGCGATCGTTCTAAGTGTTGTAATCCTTACGTGCATGACTTAGAGAATCGAATTCTCTAATCATCACTTAGTCAGCTCTGGCCAGAGACTTAGAATGATTACAAACTTTCAGAACACACAGGACATCCAAGACTATTCTAGCGATCGAATCCCCGACTACAATGCACAGACCTCCCACTAGATTTCGGACTGCACGAACACTGGCCCTTGGGATGGTCCTCGGTGGAACTCAGGGACAGGTCACGATACAGCTGGTCCTCTAGTGAAGTCACGGTGATGTCTAGGTCATAAGGACTAATGGTGTACAACTATACCATAGATATCTCTACTCGATTATTGGGAACCACTTAGAGATTTCTAGGGTGAGGGAGTTCAGTGAACTCGTCAACTTACGAACACCCACTTATGCATGCCGATATCACAATACCGTTTACTGATGAGATGCAATACACATACACTAAGTGCTAGTCTTAATGGGAAAGGCCGATATCCTCATTAGTGGCGTAACCCTTCGACTAGGAACACGTTTAACAGTTATAATACTTAAGTAAATATCTCACGATCCTAACGATCAATTACTAGTACTTGTAATAACTGTAAGGACTATATCTATGCTTGTGACAAAGGGACAAAGATATAGAATGCCAAGGTGTTTTATCATTAATACGAATAAAGGTTCGTTTATTACAATAATAAATACGAAAGACCACAGCCACATGTTGGCTTGTTGGTCACCTACTCTAACACCAATCATCTATCGGAAAGCCAACTACCCATAAATCGCAATCCCATCGACTCTCGATGTTTCTCATGGACCGATCTCGGCAAAGGCTTCGTGAAGGGGTCTGCAACTAGTCCAACAAACCATCGGAATAATTCAAACTATTCGGGAAAGGATGCGTATCGCCCAAGATCGACAACAAAGTTACGCTAATTCTTGGAGAAGAAATTTGGAATTCGAAGTTGGAGATTCAGTATTCCTTAAAGTGGCTACTTTCAAAGGAATGCGATTTGGGAAAAAAAGGGAAGTTGACCCCTCGTTTTATCGGACCATTTGAGATTCTCGAGAAAGTCGGCACCCAAGCATACATTCTAGCCCTACTGCCTAACCTTTCGAACTTTCACAATGTGTTCCACATATCCATGCTTCGTAAATATATCCGTAGCCCAGATCACGTTTTAAAACCCAAATCTATCAAAGTATCCCCTAACCTAACTTATGAAGACAAGCCTTCCCAAGTCCTCGAATTCAAAACTAAAACTCTGTGAAACCGATACATTCGTCTCGTTAAATTCATATGGCATAATCATACTCCAGAAGAAGCCACGTGGGAATGAGAAGAAGACATGTGTAAACATTTTTCAGAATTATTCGGGTCAAGTAAAAATTTTGGGGACAATATTATTTTAAAGGGGGAAGATTGTAACATCCCACATTCTCGAAATCCCCGTAACTCGAAAAATCTTGCTTAAGAAATATTGGGAATTTTAACTACATGACTAATTTAATGTCTTTATTTGCTCTATTTACTAGGAGAATTACTAATTTATTATGTGCCAACTAGATTAAATAGTTATGTGATAAGTGATTTATTTAAGGATTTCATAGTATATGTGGAGTTCTAATTAATTATGTGTGAAATTTATGAAGTACTTTTTATGATTAGTATTTTGGGGCTATATGACAAACACTCGTCATTGATATTTTACTTAATGATAAATTCATTTTTATTAATTGATATTTGTTATAGACCCAACTAACTCAAATTATCCAAAGTACCTTCATTTAATTTTACTGAAATTACCATATTATATTATTATGGAAAATCAATTAATTTTTTTTAAATATGCAAATTCCCTTAATATCTCCCCATATCATGCCATTTCTATTTTTCCTTTTTTATTTTTATTTTCTTAATGGTTTTCTTTTATTTTTTAATTTTTATTTTATTTTTTAGCATTAATTTTAAATTATTTTTTTCTTATTTATATTCTTCATGTTCTTCATTTTGATATTTTTTTTAAATGGTTTTATTTTTATTTTTTGTTTTTTTAATGGTTTTTCTTCTTAATTCTGATTTTTTAAATGGCTTTTTTAATTTTTTTCCCAGTTTTTTTAATAAAAAAATGTTTTGTTTAACTGTTATTTTTTTATTTTGATTAAAAAAATTATTAGTATTTTTAATACTTCAAAAAAATCCAACAATTTTTCAAAATGGAATCCACTATAAACATATCAAAATTCTCTATGAATTTGTTGAAAACCATTATAAATTTATCTTAACCCCACTACGAACTAGACGAAATCCACTATAAATTTGTTGAAAACAACTAGAAATGTATCGAAGACAAAGCATGACATTATGAAAATCATTTTGTATAAACAACTATATAAACATGAAAACCAGTATAAAAACAGCTATATAAAACTGAAAACCACTATGTATACACAACTATATAAACATGAAAGCTGTAGCACCCCCCCTCGGGTCGGGCGATAAATCGAACCGGTTTATCGGAATACTTTATTTAGATAGCGGAAGCAAAAGGATCTCTTTGTAATTTTGAAAACTTTCGAGTAGGACCAAAATTTAATTAATGAAAATCTCTTTTTAAGACATTTGAAAACCTTCAGAATTTCGAAAACTTTCTTAGGGTTATTTTTGTCGTCTAATTCTTTTGTTTACGATAACTTTCGAAACGAGGATTTTTATTTGAGTGCTACATTTTCTACCTATAGGTTTCATTTTTGGTTCGAAAAGAAATCAGAGCTTTAAAAGCATTTGGTGAGTAAAAATTTCGGGTAAGAAATATAATTAACTAAAATAAGCGGACAACTATATTAATGTTTCAAAAATAAGGCCCGTACCGACATAAGAATTCATTTCCCCTAACGAGGAAATACTAGAGTTTAAGAGAAACGGGAATACGGAAATTGTTTTTAGTTTACATCACCAAAAAGAAACTAGCATAATTTATAGATCCCTCGTACGATCGTCAAAAGCTCCGGCCAAGACTTCGATCCATTCTGGCGAGGGATTACTACTACTACCTGCAATCAAAGAAGTATCTATATGAGCTATTAAGCCCAGTAAGAAATCCGAATGGATAACGAGGGTTTAAAATATGGTTTTACGTACTTATATTCATATATACACATAAACATCACATCTTACCATTCGTCGGCAAACGAACACACATAAACACTTAATTTCATTTAAACACATAAATTAACTCAAATACCAAAAATTACTTAATTACCCTTCCGTGCAAATACATGAATGAAAACATTTTATGTTGTTCGGACCCGTGAAAAATTGACTTCTTTACTTGGATGATAAGCATATTATTCTGAGCCCGTTCTTTTGGTGGAATCAAACCACCCCTTTATTTACAGTAACTATGGTTGGAATGTCGGCCCCCCGTATCCCGACTTATCCAACCCAAGCATTCCATTAACCTTTCCTTTTGTAAAAATGAAATCTCTTTTTATGCATAATTATGAGACTAATGAGACTCTAATATGAAAATGACCACTTTGCGACATCACAAATATCTATCAACAAATCTACGAACACAACCCAATCATTCACATAAATATTCACATATACACGACAATCACACACACATATACATAAACGCTTAAGCATAACACATAATTCACAAAATTATATATATATACCACAAATCATACACACACAACAGTACACACACACACGGCACACACACATAAATTCATATTCTCATAATTAATATATTAACAATCTCAAAGCATAATGATTAAAACACAAAAGTTCCATTTATGACACATGCACAACCAATATTTCGAAATAATAGTAAATGACCTTTAAAAATTCTCAAATTTAATTATAGACCTCCTAACTGACCAAATGTCCAGTTGCAAAAAATAATTTTACAGTTTTCTCAAAAACCGAATTTATGATAAATAAAATGCTACGCAAGTGGTGTTTAAGCCAAAAAGTGATTTTTCCAACAAATACTAATTCCAAACTATTACCAAATAGCAATTAAAAAAAATTCCACTTACTCCTACTGAAATTGGAAGATTCAAACATTTTTAATGCTGAAATTTCGAAAAGATTGCAAATTAGCCCTTAAGATTCATTGATTTACACATGCAACCCCAAAAATCTTGAAAACTCACTTTCTTTTTCCAAAATTCCCAAAAATTCGAAATATTAAATCTTCAACCACTAAATACTTAGATTCACGGATTATAACATGGATTAGACATGAAAGAACACAACTATCAAGATTAACACAAGATTTCGGATTTTACACAAAAAGCCCTAATGTTTGAAAAGTGATGCAATCTTTTAAGAAATTTTGAAAACTCTTTTTCCATACTATGATACCCCTTGATTGCAGCAAGAAATTCGAGATTTCTTACCTAACAAAAGAGTGTTGACCGAAGAAAAACCTTAAAAAGAAAAGAGGGTTTTTAGAGGAAGAACAGAAGGAAGAAGAAAAGGAAGAAAATGAGGATACAATCTTACCTCCTTCAAGAACTGGCTCCGAAATCGAACCAAGCTAGTTGAATGGAGAAGGTGAGAGCTTTGATATCAAGTTAGAAGGAGTTTTGGTCTCCCGTAAGAGGGCAAGTGTTTTTTATGGTGTTCTTGGCATACTCAAGGGTGGAACTTATATAGGGGATTTGCATCTTAATTTTCTCTATTTTTCTTGAAGAAAAAAATGAGGTGGTGGCCGATGGAGGTGGTGATGCTTCAGTGATGGTGGTTAGAGAAGACAAGTGGGGGTGTAGGTGGAGAGAGAAGAAGATGGAAGAGTGTCTCTTGACATTACTATTCCACATTGAGTAGTGTGAATCATCACATTTGGCCAAGTGTACAAACATGCTTCCTTTTTCTAATTTTATTTTCTAATTATAAAAATTATTAATCTCTCTCATATACAAAAAAACCGAACAAACACATATATAATATACATATAACTATATATATTACCTATAGTCTAGTGTAGATTAGTTTATATAGTATATGCATATATGTATGCATACATGTACGTGTATATGCATGTATTATGCATGAAAAAAAAATCATGAAATCACATTAATTAATTATAACACATAGATTAATGTATTCACATAAGTCACATGAATTAATCTAGCACATAATTATCTATAATTACTTCACTTAAGCACATAATTATAGAAATAAAGTTGGCACATAATTACTTAATAAATAAATTTCTAGCACATAAGGCACATAATTATATAATCAATTGGCATATAGAAATAATTAATTACTCTAAGCAAATAGAGTACTTAAAGCAATTAAGTTAGTTATGTAGCTAAATTCGTAATAATTCTTATATAGGGATTTTCAGTTTATGGGATTTTGGTTAGGGATTAGGGTTTCGAAAATTTGGGGTGTTACAAAAACCACTCTGTATAAACAACAATATAAACATGAAAACCACTATGTATAAACTAACTATATAAACATGAAAACCACTCTGTATACACAACTATATAAACATCGAAAACCACTATAAATTTTCTAACAAGAAAACACCAAATTTCAGCGAAAAAGAAACTATAAAATCACTAGAAAGGACACTATCTTCTCTCCAATGAACCCTAGAGCATAGTCCGTGTAATTATCTTCTTCTCAATATTCCATTTTGTCCTGAAAATTTGATCCAAAGAATATTACTATTAAAAGGAAACAGAGAGACAAAATTTCTTTACTTTGTTATTCTCCCAAAAAACGAAACAAGAAAAAAAAAAGAATTATACTCAGAATTGAAGAACATAAGTATGATTTTCGTATGAACATGCATTTTCAATTACCGAAGAAAAAATATTATCCAATTAAAAGTTGAAAGGCTCCCAAAAATCAATTACAAAAATGAACAAGAAATAATTAAAATTCTCCGTTTATCATATTACCCATACATCTCGTTGACCCCGTTGTTAAAAACGGCCACCTCTTCCTCCACCGGTTGGGAAGATGGAGATTTGGTCCTAGAGGCGGAAGGAGGGGCGGTGGCTAATGAGGTGGATGACGAGAAGGCAGGCGGAGGCGGTGATGATGGCGGAGGCGGTGGAGCTTATCTCTCACCCTCGGCAAAGTGGGCCGAGATTTGGAGGAAGGGATCGCAACAATGGAAGAAGAGTACTGTTAAAAGAAGAGAGAGAAGAAATCTGAGAAAAAAAATAAATAATAAGAACGTGAATTTTAGGGTTAGGTGAAGGGTATAATGGTGAATTAAATTATTTATGACTAACTAAACAATATTTTGAATTCATCTCAAAAGCTTGAAATTTTTTTGGGTCTCTCTTAATAGCACAGTGTATATCAGGAGGTTTGTCAAATAATCCCTAGTATATATAATAATAATAATATACGCATATAACAATGCATAACTACATTCATAATATATGCATATACACGTACATACATACAAACACACACACACATATATATATATATATATATATATATATATATATATATATATATATATATATATATATATGTGTGTGTGTGTGTGTGTGTGTGTGTGAGATCAGATTTGTGTTTGTAGGAGTGAATTAGTGATTTTATTAATAAGAAAATAAATTAGGAAATTATGCATGCTAAGAATCCTAAAAGACATTGTTCCATCTTCCTCATTTTAAACCTCCATACCCACTTGTCCTCTCTCCCATTTCCACCGAAACACAACCACCTCCATCGGCCACTACCTGATTTCCTCCAAGGAAACAATAGAGAAATTCAAGATGCAAATTCCCTATATAAGTCACTCTTGAATATGCTAAATACACCATAAAAAATATGTGCCCTCTTACGGGAGAGCAAAACTCCTCTCAACTTGAACTCAAATATCTCTCAATCTCCATTCAACTAGCTTGGTTTGGTTTTGGAGCAACCACCTAGAAGAGGTAACATTTTGTTTAAAGAACAATCTTCATTTTTCTCCCTCTTCTTTCGATAAGAAAAACCCTCTTTTGTGTTGAAGGTTTTTCCTCTTGGCCAACACTCCTTATAATCTGTGAATCTAAGTATTATGAGGTTGATGATTTAAATATTTCGAATTTTTGGAATTTTGGCTAAAGAAAATGAGTGTTTTGGATTTTTGGTGTTGCATATGTAAGTCTATGAATTTTAAGGGCTAATCTGCAATTTTTCAAAATTTCAGTTGAAAAATGTCTGGATCTTCAAATCTTAGTGGATAGCAAGTGGAATTTTGTTTATTTGACATTTTGTCATGGTTTGTAATTCGTATTTTGTAGAAAATCACTTTTTTTTTTCTAAAACACTAATTGCCTAGTAATTTAATTTTTAAAAACTTGGTTTTCGATGAAAATGCAAATTTGTTTATGAATCTTATTCCTTAATCACATATGAGTCTTAGAATTAAATTTGAGAATATTTGGAAGTCAATTTCTATTATTATTTCGAAATATTAGTTGTGCATGTGTCATAAAAGAAGCATTTATGCTTTAATCATTGTGCTTTGATATTCTTGACAAATTAATTATGAAAATATGGAATTTATTGCTTAAACTCTGCAGCTGATCTATGTTAAGGGGCTATAAGAATTTTATTGGCAATAATTAATGAATAAAAGTGGGAGAAATCCCATAAATGAATGAATAAAGATGGTATCACTTTAAGGGCATGGTTTGGGTGATTAATCTTCTTGTTAATGGTGTTTTGGGGATGTATGGTTTGTGTGTGTGTTCCGTGTGTGTAAGGTGTGTGGCAGTGTAACTAATTTATGATAAAACATATATTACTTAACATTTTATACTTTTTTTTGTGTAAACTTATAGATCCACTTGCATCCAACGGGAAATATTCCCTTGAGTGGATCCAACAAGGTCTATACCTTGTTGGTGTATATGGAATCCATTTCGAATTTCATGGCGTTAAACCAATGTCCCTTAGTGTATTGTCGATGTCGAGGATTGATGTTAATGGATTCTTAGCATTTACACTGAAAAGGTTGAAGTAGACTTATAAAAGATAATTTATTATTAATGATTGCAATTAAAGATTTGGACTTTTATCATTTAATTGTACTCCCACTAAATTTTATCGAATTCCACTACCCTCTAGCAGACAAACGAGAAAACTAATTTTTCTTTTTATGGGCTTTAGGTCCAATAGGGAAATGTAACCCGTAGTTAATCTAGCTCGATTACATTTGTCCAAAGGTAGATCTCCATCAATCATATCGTTATATGACCCTAAAGATATATATTCCTCACACTTGATAATGATCTAAGTTAATCTCGCGAATTCAAAATCTTCGTGTGTCAAGTCTAACCTGTTGATATGCCTAATTGGCCCAACCCAATGGGCCTACAAATTATTTACCTACTGGGCCACGAGCCCAATATCGAAGACCATTATCACCAAGGCCCAATCACCTTCAAGTAAGGTTTGGGCCCGACAATCTCAACTAAGCTATAAATAAAGGTTTGAACTCATTCGTTAAGGTACGTCCTATTAACTGAGCAATACTACAATATGTATTCTCTGGACTATTTCTATGATCAGCACGTCTAACTTGAGCGTCGGAGGGGTTTCCGCCGGATCAACCCCCGGCGTAGTTCACGTGTGTTCATTTCGCGGGTACCTCAGGATCATCAAGTTGTCAAGCTACTGATCTGCTTTGCTCTCCCAGTTCGTTTTCTACACTACCCCAGTTGATCTAAGTATTTAGCATCATCATTTTGGCGCCGTCTGTGGGAACGATGCAAACCAGATCACGTAGCCAACAAGATCCTCCTGAGGCGTCTGCTCGGAGAGAAAATGACACAGCTAACGACCTCCCACCTCGTTGAGGCTCTGGCTTGCCACCTCCTCCACACCCTATGGATCCGCCTCGCGAGGTTCAGGTGATCCCCCTCGGGACCCACCATTCGCCGATCCACCACTCCCTGCTCCTCGAATGGTTCAAATAACCGAGGATGACTCAATATATCGCCACGATGGGAGCAGATGCTCCCAACGCGATACCAGCACCTGCTCCACATGTGGAGCCACCTATGGCACCACCGCCATCGACTCCCTGGGGGCTTACATAGCCACCTATGGCACCACCGCCATCGACTCCCTGGGGGCTTACATCTGCCCCCAAAATATTTCGGTCGCCAACGGTTATCGACTCCCTGGGGGCTTACATCGCCCCCAAAATATTTCGTTCGCCAAGGGTTATTGACTCCCTGGGGGCTTACATCTGCTCCCAAAATATTTCGCTCGCCAAGGGTTATCGACTCCCTGGGGGCTTACATCTGCTCCCAAAATATTTCGTTCGCCAAGGGTTATCGACTCCCTGGGGGCTTACATCTGCTCCCAAAATATTTCGTTCGCCAAGGGTTATCGACTCCCTGGGGGTTCACATCGCCCCAAAAACATTTCATTCGTCATAGCAGGAGCCAACGCTCCTCCTCGTGAGGCCCCACTGGGTCCTCAACATGATCAATTTCTACTTACTTCTCGAACGGTTCAGATAACCGAAGAAGACCTTCAGCGTATGATCACGGAAGATTCAACTCGTGCTGCCACTGAATCAGTGGCACCATATATCGCCAAGGTGGGGCATCTCACCCCAGTGGTTCGTGATCGCCTCATCCTAAATGGGGGGCTATCCCATCCTAAAGTTGGGCATCTCATCTCAAGGGTGGTACATTCACTGACCTTTCAACCCCAAGGGGTTTCACATCCCATCAAGTGTTTCACGTCCCTACTTCAAAAACAGAAAAAAGGGTCTGACGCGCACGCACGAACCAATGGCACAACCGTGCGCATCAACCTCAGACCATAGGTCTCGAGCGCCTCATCCTATAGTGGGCAGTTATCCCCATCCTAAGGTTGGGCATCACCCTTACCTTTCAACCTTAAGTGGGTTCACATCACATCTCAACAGACGAGTATAATCTCCCTACTCAAAAAAATAGAACATCCCCAAGGGGGTGCACATCCCATCTCAAGGAACGAGTATAATCTCCCTACTCAAAAAATAGAACATCCCCAAGGGGGTGCACATCCCATCTCAAGGAACGAGGATAATCTCCCTACTCAAAAAATAGAACATCCCCAAGGGGGCGCACATCCCATCTCAAGGAACGAGTATAATCTCCCTACTCAAAAAATAGAACATCCCCAAGGGGGTGCACATCCCATCTCAAGGAACGAGGATAATCTCCCTACTCAAAAAATAGAACATTCCCAAGGGGGCGCACATCCCATCTCAAGGAACGAGGATAATCTCCCTACTCAAAAAATAGAACATCCCCAAGGGGGTGCACATCCCATCTCAAAGAACGAGGGTAATCTCCCTATTCAAAAAATAGAAGAAAAAAGAAGATGATGAAAAAAGAGAAGAAGAAAGAAGAAGAAAAAAGAAGATGATGAAAAAAGAGAAGAAGAAAGAAGAAGAAAAAAGAAGATGAAAAAATACAAGAACAAAAAGAAGAAAAAAGAAGATGAAAAAATACAATAACAAGAAGAAGAAGAAGAAGAAAAAAGGGAGGAGATGCAGTCGAGCTGCGCGCGCGGCTCCATTCAAAAAAAAAAAAAAGGGACATGAGGCGAGCGTGCAAAGCACGCGCGCGTGGCATAGACGCGACAGCGAAAAAAAAAAAAAAAAAAAAAAAAAAAAAAAAAAGACAGAAGGCGCGCGTGCATTGCACGCGCGCGTGGCGAACACGCGCACCTGCAGCAAAAAAAAAAAAAAAAAAAAAAAAAAAGGCCCATGCCTTCCCATGCACGCGCGCGCGCCTCCCAAGGCAACCTTGGAGCGCGCGCTCCCATTTAATTGGGCACAACTTTTACTACACTCCACCAAATTGAGCGTAGATTTCACCCCGCTTCTCCAAATCGCGCGAGAATTTCAACGCGCTCAACCAAATTGCGCGAGCTCTCCCGCGCGCCTCACCATAACGCGCACGCTCTCACTCGGATAAATAAAAATTATTATTTCTCCACACCACGCCAGCAATTAACGGTACACCACAACACCGATCTACTTTCGACACGATCCGGTACTCTTTTCAACGTGGCTCCCACATCCTCTGGAGAGTTGGGGGCTTGCGAGACAACTCCCACGAGGAGCCAACTTGCTCAGTAATACAACCCGCAGCGAGACAACTCCCACGAGGAGACAACTCGCTCGGCCATACAACCCGTTTCGAGATAACTCCCACGAGGAGCCAACTCGCACAGTAATACAACCCGCAGCGAGACAACTCCCACGAGGAGACAACTAGCTCGGTCCTACAACCCCTTACAAGGAAACTCTCACGAGGAGCCAACCCCCTCGGGTCTCTAAACCACGGCGAGATAACTCCCACGAGGAGACCATTCGCTCCGTCTTATAGCCCGTTGTGGGACAACTCCCACGAGGAGCTAACCCCCTCTAGTCTCAAAACTACAGCGAGACAACTCCCACGAGGAGTCCACTCGCTCAATCCTACAACCCGTTGCGAGGCAACTTCCACAAGAAGTCCACTTGCTCTATTCCACAACCCGTTGCGAGACAACTCCCACGAGGAGCCAGCTCGCTCGGCACTACAAATCCGTTGCAAGGCAACTCCCACGAAGAGCTACCTCGCTCGGTAATAAGACTCGCCGCGAAACAACTCCCACGAGGAGACAACTCGCTCAGAGCGACCTCGATACGCACGCTCCTCAGTCGCGCGTCATCCAATGCTTCTACAACTTCGTTGCGAGACAACTCCCATGAGGAGACAACTCGCCCGAAATTCAATATATAATCGCAAGCTCAAGATAGCACGATTACGACCCTAGAAACACTTAGAAATATTATGGGAATCTATATAGCCTGGCCAGCTTGATTACTCAAATTTATCTACTTGTTTTCGATGGGTCCTTCATTAAAACGTGGCCACGGTCCAAACATACTTACGACCCACGAGGTCTAACAAAGGGCACGATCCCCATATAAAAATCTTGAGAGCCTGATCCCCTCCTCAAGTACATCACGCAGAAGGCTATATGTAAACACATACAAGCAACGCGTCAAAACATTGAAAATGTCGAAAAATAACAACTCCCACGAGGAGAATACTAGCTCCGTGCTACTACATTATCGTGAGACAACTTCCATGAGGACGTAACTCGATCAACTCGATTACCCCAGAGACAACTCCCACGAGGAGATTACTTGATCCGTGCTACTACATTATCGCGAGACAACTCCCACAAGGAGATAACTCGATCAACACTATTACATCGCGACAAGACAACTCCCACGAGGAGATAACTCGATCAACACTATTACATCGCAACAAGACAACTCCCACGAGGAGATAATTCGCTACTACATCGTCGCGGGACAAAACCGACGACTCAATTAACTTATATCGCGGCAACTTTGTCGCGCTATGCGCCAACGCGCATTCACACCCCTCCGACACACGCTCCAATGCGTTTTCGCATACCATCGACTACTACAATTTTTACTCTTGACACGATATGTCGTCCATTTCAACATGACCCCCACATCGACTCGAGAGTGGGGGCTTAATGATATGCCTAATTGGCCCAACCCATTGGGCCTACAAATTATTTACCTACTGGGCCATGAGCCCAATATCGAAGACCATTATCATCAAGGCCCAATCACCTTCAAGTAAGGTTTGGGCCCGACAATCTCAACTAAGCTATAAATAAAGGTTTGAACTCATTCCTTAAGGTACGTCCTATTAACTGAGCAATACTACAATACGTATTCTCTGGACTATTTCTATGATCAGCACGTCTGACTTGAGCGTCGGAGGGGTTTCTGCCGGATCAACCCCCGGCGTAGTTCACGTGTGTTCATTTCGCAGGTACCTCAGGATCATCAAGTTGTCAAGCTACTGATCTTCTTTGCTCTCCCAGTTCATTTTCTACACTACCCCAGGTGATCTAAGTAATTAGCATCATCACCTATCAATCAAAGATGCTCATAGAACTGATTATACCAAACTAATGCAGCCCCTAATTAATCTAGCCGACCACGTTAATCTAGCATAACCCTTTCTATGGCTACCTTCATCATAATGTCAATTAAATTACAGTTTACCCTACTATAGCACTCCACGCTAACATGGTTTACTGCACTATTGAAAGGGGCTACACATAATTTAACCGTTGGTAGAAGGAAAGAAAATTTCAACAGATTGGTTTTTCATTATAGCTTGAAATAAATCGTAATAAATTAAGAATGAGGGATTTATTATTGTTTTGTTATTATCTCATCAGAATTATTGGACGGGTCGATCGGATTCCTACAACTATGTTCTCTAAAGGTATATGGAAACCCATATTGGCCTAAAAGGGACATTCAACCTAAATTATAATTAATTACAATAATTGATTATGATGATTTGTTTCCAAATAATTAAAGGACCTTTATCAACATAAATCAATCAAATCAGATTAAGGTAAAATTAATTAAGTTGAAGTATAATCACCATTATAAATGTGTTCTTTTAATGAAATTAATTTAACGTTTAAATTAATTAATTAATCAAACACTCATTTACTGAACATTATTGATTAATGGATCACATCAATAATTTCGGTAAATTAAATATCAATATTGATTTAATATTAATTCTTGATTTTTTTTTAAATTTCCTGCTGTCTGAATCGGTCACACCAGGTGGGACCGGTCTAACCGAGTAGTCCGGTTCGGGCTGTTGTCAAAAAGCAATTTTGGAATTTAAAACTCAAATCCAATTTTAATTTTAAACCGAAATTCCAATTCAAATTTTAAAATCGATTAAATCCAATTTTAAAACCAAAATTAAATTTTCTAATTCCAATTTTAAAATCGATCAAATCCAATTTTAAAATCAAATTAAAATTAAACCAACCCATTTCCAATTTCACCAACTCAATAAACTATTCACATGCAATCGAAAGTAATAAACACGTACGCAATTAATTGTGCAACCGTTGCTCTGATACCACTATAGAGGATCAGGCACGTGTACGCATCGGAAAGCAAAAAAAAAAAATATTTTATTTATATAAACTAATTTATATAAAAAAACACGTGCACAATAACTAAAATTAAACGCACACCTTTTCGCTTCCAATCACCGACAAACATGCTCGCATATACAATTAATTTAAATAACATAAATTAAATCATCAGAATAGCATGCTCGCAAAAGTAAATCTAATAATAAACATGCTCAACAAACGATTCACATAAGCACACAATCGAACTTGTTGATTCATGTGATTCAATAATCAATTAACATACATTAATCCCAATTAATATAAATTTATTAATTTACATATTAATTAGGGAAAATCTAACGAAGACTCGAGAAGATGGCTAGCTGCTCTTCCCACTCCTACTGATCTAACCTGTTTGCGATCTAAAATTACAGGCCTGCTCCGACTTCAATATATCCACGGTCATTGACTCGATCGACAATTCCTTCTGATTTATTGTAGACCCATGAGTCTGGAAGCTTTTGCCAAAATTTCACGTCCATCTGATCTATGGTCTATTAACGGCGAATTTTCTCGCTGCACTGCGCAAAATATCCGAGAGCAGTTTTTCAGAATTGCCTTCTCACATCACCGGCTTGTGGCGGTGCGTGGAGACGCGTGAAGACGACACTGGTGGCGGCATTGGCGGCATAAGAATCTTCCTCCTCTTATATTTCACCACGTATATTCAATCTACTATCCACGTAGCACTAGATACTTGATAGGCTAAGTACAACGAAGAAGAACGAGGTGAAAAGGAAGATGCCGATGCGGCGGCGCGGCGGCTGGTGGCGGAGATAGGGTTTCAGCTGCAAGGTGAACAACTGATGGAGGGAGAGAGGCTAGGGTTTCATTCTTACGTTTCGTTGTTTTTGTGTGTCTTTCACAAGATATACAAATCCTATTTATATGCTCCTTGTAAAAACGCTAACAGGCCTTAAGTTGGGCTAGGCACAACAACTTAAATCCTATTTATATGCTCCTTGTGAAAACGCTAACATGCCCTATTTCCGAAATCGGAAACCCTAATTTAAGACTTGCCAAATCGGGAAACTTTCCAATATAGAAAGTTCACTAAATTTCCGTCGGGTTCTTTTCCTCTACTTCTTCTCATCCATAATTAACCATTACGAATGTTGCATTAAGGATCTCAAGTACACGAGCAGTGTGACCCTCCATGGTTCTAGTGTAAGCTAGTTGTGGGTCCACAACACATTGTGGTTTAAACTCGTCCCTAGAGTTACGATTAAATTGAAGCTAGTTTCTACTTAACTACCCAACGAATCAAGATTGGCGTCTACCAACTACGCGTCTAGATTCCCTAGATACAAATGAAGTGCCTGTAAAAACCGTGTGATATAGTTCACGTACAGTACGATCCATTTGATACACATATCCCAAATAAACTAGAGCCATTGGTTCGTCGAGACCTCTTTATGAGTTCAATAACTGTGTTGACATTCTTGATTATATAATCCGTTTGTGTCTGACATAGAGAAACACATTTCTCTAATCACAACACTTTCAGCTGTGGCCACAGACGTCATGGATTATAAATTGCAAGAACACACAGGATATCCATGACTGATCAAGCAATCGAATCCCCTACTACAATTAACAGACCTCCCACTAGATTTCAGACTGCACGAACACAGGCCCTTGGGGCGGTCCTCGGTGGAACTTAGAGACAGGATATGATACAGCTGGTCCTCTAATGAAGTCACGGTGATTTCTGGGTCTTAAGGATTAATGGTGTACAACTATATCATAGAAACCTCTACTCGATTATTGGGAACCGCTTAGAGATCTCTAGATTGCGGGAGTTCAGTGAACTCATCAACTTATGAGCACCCACTTATGTATGCCGATGTCACTACACCGTGGACTGATGAGACGCAGTACACATACACTATGTGCTAGTCTCCAATGGGAAAGGCCGATATCCTCATTAGTGGCGTAACCCGTTGACTAGGAACTATGTTTAACAGTTACTATACTTAAATAAATAATCTCACGATTCTACTAGATCTATTTATAGTAATTAAGTAACTATAAGGACTACATCTAAGCTTATGCAAGGGACAAAGATATAGAATGTCAAAACGGGTTTTCATCATTAATATGAATTAGATTATTTGCGAGTAGTGTGAGAAAATACAACAATTAGTTGGCTCTTCGGTCACCTACTCTAACATCAACAACAAAATGATTGGTTCCAATTTTCTCCACCTTCAAAAAGAAATTAGTGTTTCTGCAATTCATATGTCCCGATTGAACTAGAGGCATTGGTTCATCGAGACCTCCTTAGTAGTTCAATAACGGTGCGATCGTTCTAAGTGTTGTAATCGGTACGTGCATGACTTAAAGAATCGAATTCTCTAATCATCACTTACTCAGCTCTGGCCAGAGACTTAGAGATTACAAACTATAAGAACACAAAGGACATCCAAGACTATTCTAGCGATCGAATCCCCGACTACAATGCATAGATCTCCCACTAGATTTCACACTGCACGAACACTGGCCCTTGGGGCGGTCCTCGGTGCAACTCAGGGACAGGTCACGATACATCTGGTTCTCTAGTGAAGTTACGGTGATGTTTGTTGGGTTATGGGGCACGTGTACGCAGCGGAAAACAAAAATTTTATGTGAATTAAACGAGTTTAAAACACATAATCACATGCCCAACATATATTAAACAATTAATTGCTTACCTTTGCGCTTCCAGCGAAATTTAAGAACAATCATTCATGCGAATTATTTAATCGAAATTAAATCAACTAGCATGATCGCATTAAATCAAATAATAATGCTCGCAGTAAATAATGAATTTCATGTAATGACATAATATACATAAAATCATACAACATACTTACTAAACGAACATGCATATTTAATTTAAATTAAAATGAATCGAATAAATAAGGATTCGAATCTTTACCTCTTGAAGCGTGAGGTAGGCGAACGATTCAAAGCAAGATTGCCACGGAAACCAATCCGTGCATTCCATGAGAGGCGATGGCGTGAGTAGCGACGGCGACGGCCCGAACGGCGGCGGTGACGGCGTAGGGCAGCTCCTCGATTCTTCGATCTTTCTCCTCTCGAATTTCACCTCGTACACCTTGATCTACTAAAACGTGGCACTAGACACGCAGTAGTTAGAAAAAATGGAAATAATAAACAAAGAAAAGAACTACCACGATTAATCGACCAAGCAAGGCCGATTTCTGCGAGTGGATGGCGGCGGCGGCGACGGCAGCTGCGGGGAGAGTTCGGCTGAGAGAGAGAGGGAGCGGCTAGGGTTTTTTGATTAGGGTTGTCTTTTCTTGTCTTTTGTGAAAGACCTATAAATAAAGTAATTATAGTGTCTTGCATAAAAGCCCTAACGAGCTTAAGTTTGACCGGGCTCAACAGCTTAAGTTCGTTAGTTCTTTTACTCGCTCATCTCTCTCAATTCGATGATCGGAAAATTGTAACAATTACATTTTTGGAATCACTATAATGTCCTCGTCATTACGAGTGCCAATTCTCAATGTCCATCTTTCCAAAAGTGGAAACCCTAATTCAGTGCACTTTCTAAATTTGGAAACTTCCCAATTTAGAAAGTCTACTAAGATGTTCGCCTATTCTTTTCCTTTTCCTATTCTCATTCATAATTCCAAATTATGAATGTTGGATCAATCATATTTGTTGGGAATCAGACAGGTGTACGCGACGGAAAACAAAAATTTTATGCGAATTAAACAAATTTAAAACACATAAACAAATGCCCGATAATTGAAAACAATTAATTGTGTACCTTTGCGCTTCCAGCGAAATTAAAAAAACAACATACATGTGAATTATTTAATCAAAATCAAATCAACTAACATGCTCACGTTAAATCAAATAATCATGCTCGCAGTAAATAATCAATTTCATGTAGTCAAATAAAATCATACAATATACTTACTAAACGAACATGCATATTTAATTTATATAAAATTGAATCGAACGACAACGGATTCGAAACTTTACATCTTGAAGTGTGAGGTAGGCGCACAAAACGAAGCTAGATTGCCACGGAAACCAATCCGTGCAATCCGGGGGAGCAACGGCGAAGCGGCCGCAGCGGCGGTGCGAGCTACGGTGGCGCGTGTGGCTCACGGCTGTCTTTGGGCGGCGCGTGAAGGCCCGTGCGTCGTCGGCTCGGGGGCTTCTCCTCGGTTCTTCGATTCTTCGATCTTCCTCCTCTCGGATTTCACCTCGTATACTTCGATCTACTAAAACGTGGCACTAGACACGCAGTAGTTAGAATAAACGGAAAGAATAAACAAAGAAAAGAACTACCGCGAATTAATCAGCCAAGGGAGGCCGATTAAGGCAAGTGTCTTGTATAAAACCCTAACGGGCTTAAGTTGGACCGGGCCCAACAGCTTAAGTTCGTTAGTTCTTTTACTCGATCGTCTCTCTCAATTCGATGATCGAAAAATGGTAACAATTACATTTTGGGAATCATTATAATGTCCTCGTCATTACGAGTGCCAATTCTCAATTTCCAACTTTCTAAAAGTGGAAACCCTAATTCAGTGCACTTTCTAAATTTGGAAACTTCCCGATTTAGAAAGTCCACTAAGATGTTCGCCTATTCTTTTCGTTTTCTTGTTCTCATTCATAATTCCCAATTACGAATGGTGGACCCAATTATATAAACTTCCAATCATGCAAAGATAAAACATTTTTTACCTTTGACCGTCCATTCAAAGATCTCATGTGCACGAGCAGTGTGACCCTTGATGGTTCAGGTGTAAGCTAGCTGTGGGCCCACAACCCTTTATGGTCAAAACACATTTCATCTTACTCACCCACCAAATCAGAATTGGCGTCTAGCAACTACGCGTCATGATTCCCTAGATACAAATAAAGTGTCTGCAAGAACCTTTTGATATAGTTAGCGTACAATACGATCCCTTCGATTCATATGTCCCGATTGAACTAGAAGCATTGGTTCATCGAGACCTCCTTAGCAGTTCAATGACTGTGCAATCGTTCTAAGTGTTGTAATCGTTACGTGCATGACTTAGAGAATCAAATTCTCTAATCATTACTTAGTCAGCTCTGGCCAGAGACTTAGAGATTACAAACATTGAGAACACAAAGGACATCCAAGACTATTCTAGCGATCGAATCCCCGACTACAACGCACAGACCTCCCACTAGATTTCGGACTGCACGAACACTGGCCCTTGGGGCGGTCCTCGGTGGAACTCAGGGACAGGTCACGATACAGCTGGTCCTCTAGTGAAGTCACGGTGATGTCCAGGTCATAAGGACTAATGGTGTACGGTGCCAAAGTTGTTTAATATCTCCTTACATTTTGCTGATATAACGTTAATTGGTATTTCACTTGGATTTAGTTCATATAAGTTGTTTAATAGTCGTCCCATGCAAATCAAATTTTCATTCTTTTGTATAATGCAAATCGAATTTCCAAAAACAAAAGTAAAACCTTCAATATCTAATACATGAATAGAAATAAGATTTCTAATGGCAAAACTATCGTTCAAAACAATAAGAAAACTAGAATCCAAAACATTTAAGTAAATTGTGCCAATGGCTTCAGTAGCAACTGTTGCTCCATTCCCCATCCTTAGGTAGGTCTCACCCGCTCTAAGCTCTCTACTTCTTGTCATTAGCTGCAAATCATTACATAAGTGTGAGCCACAGCCCGTATCCAATACCCAAGAAGGAGAATTGACAGACAAATTTACGTCAATGAAATACGTACCCTTTTCAAAACGTTTCTGCTTTAGGTAAGCCTTGCAGTTGCGGCGCCAATGTCCATTATTTCCACAATAATGGCAAGCATCATCAACTTGCTTGCTGACTTTCGCCTTGGGGCCCCTACTACCTTCACCCACTTCGAACTTGCTGTTTGGGAAGGGAACTCTTTCATATCTCTTCTTTTGGGAAGAACTCTTCTTTCTAGAAGTAGCAGCAACGAGAACAAACTTCTCTTTCTTAATGGTAGACTCGAAGCTGACCAACATGTTCATTAACTCATCCAAGGGAGGATCTAGTTTGTTCATGTTGAAGTTCACTATGAACGATTCATAGGAACTAGGAAGAGACAACATGATCAAGTCCAACGAGAGCTCGGCTGGGAGGGTGACATCAAAGTTCACTAGCTTTTCAAGGAGAGTAATCATTTTGAGACAGTGCTCATGGACCGAAGTCCCTTCGCGCAGTATCGCAATGATCAAATCCTTTGTAGCAGCGTACCTCGATGCACTAATATTCTCACTGTACATGCTATCAAGATGAGCCTTGATATCGAAAGCATGTTTGTGAGACTCATATTTCCTCGCAAGCGCGGGCTCCATGGCGGATATCATATAGCACCTAGCATGAGTGTCGTCTTTCTTCCATGCTTCATAAGTTTCCTTTTCATCATCGGTCGCAGTGTCGGGTATAGTGGCAGGAAATCTCTCATTAAGGACATAGAGAAGCTCCACAACGGTTAGCACAAGTTTAAGACTACGCAACCAATCTAGCTAATTAGGGCCATTGAGTTTATTGTCGAGGATTGACATTATGGGATTCTTAGACGTGATTATCTGAGGTTTAGAGAAGAGGATTATTAGAGATTCGTATTAAATGAACTTTACAATTAAATGTTTGGACTTATGTTATTTAATTGTTCTCCCACTAATTTTATCGAGTTCCAGTTCCCTCTAGTAGACAAACGAGAAAACCAATTTTTCTTTAATGGGCTTTAGGTCCAATAGACAAATATAACACGTAGTTAATCTAGCTCGATTATATTTGCCCAAAGGTAGATCACAATCAATCATATCCTTTATATGACCCTAAATTAATTTTCCTCACACTTGCTAATGACCTAAGTTGATCTTGCGAATTCAAAATCGCCGTGTGTCAAGTCTAACCTACCAATCAAAGATGCTCATAGAACTTAATTATGCCAAACTAATGCAGTCCCTAGTTAATCTAGCCGACCACGTTAATCTAGCATAACCTTTTCTATGGCTACCTTCATCGTTATGTCAATCGCATTACAGCTTACTTTACCATAGCACTCCATGCTAACACGGCTTAATGCACTATAGTAAAGGGCTACACATGATTCAATCGTTGGCAGAAGGAAAGAAAAATTCAACAATTGGTTTTTCTTTATAGCTTGAAATAATTCTTAATTAGATTAAGAATGAGGGATTTTTTTTTTTTATAAAAAGTTTTATCTCATCAGAAGGTTCGGATTGGTCTATGTGATTCTACATCTATGTTCTCTAAAGGTATATGGAAGCGCATATTTTGCTTGAGTACTTTTGTTGTAACAGCCAACAACCTAACAGTAGAATCCAACCGGATCACCACCATTAAGTAAGGGATGCTAACATTTTTATATGTACTTGAACATTATGTGGTTTTAATATATATATATATATATATATATATATATATATATATATATATATATATATATATATATATATATATATCTGACTGGCCGCTCTTGGCTAGGTCAACTTCTAAACACGTACATCATTTTACCTGCATCATAAGAACCTAATGAGCTAATAGCTCAGCAAGTTGAATTTTGATAGCAATATATCACATAACACGTTATTCATTCAATATGTACAATATCACATATAACTTCATTCATGATCATTTGCTTTGAAATCCTTCTCTTTTTCGGGTACCCTTGAAGTGTGGTACTTGACTGATAGCAATAGGCTATGGTTTTACAGAACCTATTCGTCATTTTTTGGCCAATAGATAATACGGGGCTTCCATACCGACCTTTCGACCTCAGGCATTAGCCGTATTTTATTTCATTAATTGTGGGTTTTCCATACTAGTCTTTCGACCTCAGGTATTTGCCACCATGTGTCGGGTCCGCCGGTCCCTCCCGCGTCCTTTGCCTACCCGACCATCAATCAAGTACCATACCCCATTTTCAAAACATATTCTTTCATATCGCTATGACTCATCATTGATTCAAACATCATGAAGAACACGTAGCAAAAGTCACATTAAAGAGCACATAATTAGGTTCTTATGATGAGGAAATGAAAGCTTCAACTTACCTCAAGTTCAATATGGTGTATGAAGTGAAAGGATCAATCTTAGATAGGGTGTGCTAGAAGCCTTGATTAGAGATGAATTCAAACTTCAAAATGTAAGTTTTTCAGCTAGAAAAGGTGAAGAACTTGTTCTAGCTATACGTCTATGAGTTTTTAGGGTTTGATGTTCTCTTATGTGAATATGGAAGTGAAGAAATAAGAAGAGAAGCTTAAGTAAATTGGTCTGGTCGTTTTTGGAAGAAGACAAGTGAAAGTGAAGACCAAAACACAAAATCTTCACTTATCTACCCATTCCTAACAAAGCCAAATGGAGGATGATGATTGGAAGGCTTGTATTTGTTGGATTCTTGTGGTTCCTCCACGTTTTTACAGCTTGAGATGAGATAGGGGGTTGATGTTTACTCATTATAATCAAGTGTAAACAAATTTCAGAATGGTCTTGTGCAACCTGGTCAACCAACCAATCAAATTGCACCATTTTGCCTACTTTTGGTTTTAGTCTAATATGAGCTACTTCAAGTAATTTTATATGTAATTAATCATATTAAAATGTAATTAAAATGCAGAAATGCAATTAAGACAAATATATCACCGTTAGTACATCGATCCCTTCTTAACCGAGAAACTGAGCTTCTCACTACAATAAATCACTTAAGTTCATGTTAAATCATAAAGTAGAAGTTCAATAACATGTATCATGTATTAGTACATTTTAAGAAAAGTATTCGATCACGTATTAAAATACTATTAAGGCACATGTGTAGCAAGTAGTCGTGATCGTGCAACATGAATAATGAGTTATAACTATATGCATTGATGCCATATGCTTATTATTGGCCATGTATCGATGATTGGGCATTACATTTGTACATGCTTTTTGTACTTTTACTTTGTGCATATATTTTTTAGCATGAATAATGTGTTTTTGTACATGTTTCTTGATGCAACATGAATAATGTGTTTTTGTACATGTTTCTTGATGCGCGCTCATGTCCTTGTATTGTAGTTTGTATTTTCATGAGCGCTTTTGGTATCCTATTTTGACCATGTTAGAGTCCGAATTTGGGAATATTTCATACTTTAGGAATTGTTACCCATTGAAATAGTTTCCATTGCCGCTAGAGCTAGGTAATATGGAGTCCGGATGAGAGAGGTATGCTCGACATAATGGACAATGCCAAAGATCTTGCGGGATTCCTTCTTCCCATTTGATTTTATTTTCTTGATTGCAACTATTTCCTTACTTTTTTATCATTTTTCCTTCATGGACACTTAATATTTGATTTGAACCTATAAAACACAAAATCTACCAATTAAACCAAAAATATACATTAATCTAAGCAAAAATTCACGTGTAACTTAACATTTTCAATGTTATTTCTACACTCAAGAATATTTATTTGAGCGAGTGTTTTTGTAGTACTCCCTTCTTATCGAGCGATAAATAGAACCGGCTTATCGGAATATTCATTTATCTAGCGGAAGGAAAATGATCTCTTTGTAATTTTTAGAACTTTGGAATGGGACTAAAATGAAATTATTAAAATCTCTTCTTTAGGACATTATAAACTTTTTGTGATTTTCGAAAACTTTCTTAGGAGGATTTTCGTTCGAGTGCTACACAATCAACTATCGATTTTGGTTCGAAAAGAAATTAGAGTTTTGAAAAGGTATTTTGGTGAATATTTTGAAAACCACTAGAGACACGTGAAAATAACAATTTTACTAAAAGGACTATTTTGTAATAAAAAGTGAAGTACGATCCATACCGGACACGAGTTCGAAAGATCCAAAAAGGGAAATACTTAGGTTTACTATTACATCACCAAAAACCAAAATACTTTAGCATCGTTCATAGGACCTCGTACAACTTCCAAAAATCCCGGGCAAGACCTCGATCCACTACTCGATCCATTCCGGTGGAGGGTTACTATTACCTGCAAACTAAAGGCATCTACATGAGCTATAAAGCTCAGTAAGAAATCCGATGAAATATCGAACTTTGAAAAAATATGTTATATATAATATATAGTATTATATAGCTCTCCTTACCCACGTTCCAAACAACACAAGAAAGACGGTTAATCACATAATTCACGAAAACACATCATTCACACATAAACACTTACTTATGCAAAATGATTTAAATGCCCTTTTTTAATGAAAATTCGTGTAAAAACGTTTTTTGTTTCCCGGATCCGTGAAAGATACATTTCTATGCCTAGAAATAAACTATAAAGCGTTTCGAGGCCGTTCTATTGTGGCATCAACCATACATTTCATACTAGTTGGATACCGGCCAACCGTATCTCGTTTATTCACTAAGCATTAATTAATGTGCCTAGCAATAAACTATGAAGTGTTTCGAGCCCTTGTTATTGTGGAATCAAATCATGCATTTCATCCTAGTCGGATACCGGCCCACCATATCCTGTTTATTCACTAAGCATCCCATTAATCTTTCAATTTTCAAAATAATGAAATGCAATTTTTTTCTAAAATTATGCTTTTGTCACACTAATTATGCAATTCACACATAACACCACAAATATCAATTAAGTACCATATAATCACACAATTACCATAACTTATCACATACTTATGCAATAATTCACACATATATATACACACACAGCCACACACACGGCACACATATATACACATCCAGCCAAACACATATAATATGTCACCATTTAATACTTAAATATGTTTGCCAAGAACGTACCCCTTTTTATCCATTACTTAACGAATTTATTACCACTTCTAGGCAATAAATCCATTCCGATTAATTTTCCAGCAATAATTAACACATCTTCTGCAGAAATTTAAGGCACACAATCCCCAAGTTTCATCCTTCACAATCAACTATTTCAAGACAAGGAGATTACAGCACAAAACATCATAAATGACATGCATGATGTTAAAAATTAGAAATAATTGCAAACTAATTCAAAAAATTCCCAAATTAAATCCTGAAGTTCCTAACTTGCAAAAGTTTTTAGTTTCTGAAATTATTTAAAATTTCATTAAGTTTCGAATTTTCTTTTTAAAGTTAAAAACTAGGAAAAACCCTTTTTTCTTTAAAAATGCAAATTCTTAATATGACCCCAATAAAACTTAAAAACATAAATTTCTTCTCTTTTAACATGTGCTGGGAAACAGACTCCCAAAATTTAGAAGTGACTGATTTTTCAAAAATTATAATTTTGACCCAAAAGTTTCAAGATTTACACATGCAACCACACCAAAAGTTCAAAATCTGATTTTTCATGAAATACCTTTAACAATCTGAATTTTTTACTTTAATATATGCATAAAACAATTTTAAAAAGTTACTTGACGCAGAATGTTTGAAAATTACATATTTTACCCCAAAATCTCTAGATCTATACATGCAAGACCGCTAGAAGTTCAAAAATTCATTTTCTTGTACAATCCTTTTTAAAATTTGAATTTCACTCAATAAATGCTGAAAAACAGTTTTGAAAACATATTTAGGACTAACTTCCTGAAAATTACGGATTTGACCCAAAAATCTTTAGATCTATACATGCAACCCCATAAAAGTTTAGAAATTCATTTTTCTTGCAACATTCTTTAAAAATCTGAAATTTGTTTTATGATCTTGGCCAATAAAACTTTTACCTTAACATAAATGATACATGCAAGAACAAGAAATTAACAATCAACATATCTTTTCCATTTTTCCACAAAAATGCCTAATGTTTTCGAAATCTTTTCAAGTCTTTTAAGAAAATTTGAAAACCATTTTTGTAATATTGACACCCCTCAATTGCAGAAAGAAATCAAAATTTTTACCTTAATAACCAAAAGAAAAATGAAGGAAAACCGAAGGAAAATGCTTCAAAGGTTGGTGCCAAGCTCTAGCCAAATTATTTTGATGGTGAAGGAGATGGAGTGGATTTTCAAGTGAGATGCATATTTTCTTTGGAGAATGGTGTTCTAGGATACTACAAGTCCATGGTTAAATAGAAGACTTTTAAAATTATTTTTCATTTTCTTTGAAAAACAAGAGATGAGGTGGAAGAAGATGAAGAATGGAGGTGGTGGTGAGGTCTCGGTGGAATGGGGAGATGGAGACAAGTAGTAGGGTGATGTGGAAGAAGAAGGAGGAAGAAGAGTGTGGAATTAAACTAGGTGCAATTTATTAAATAATTAATTAATTAGCCTCTTTTTTTTTTTGACTAACACACACTTACACGGCTATATACATATACATATATAATATTATATGACAATGCAAGCTATGCAAAATATATCTATGTATGTATGCATGTATGTTATCAAGTAAAGTCCTATATACACATATATATTGTATGTATATGCTAGTGTACCATCACATTTAATTAATCAAATATAGCATATAGTAGTTATTTCACATAATTCACATAAATAATTCACATAATTAAATTCACGTACAATCTCATGTAAGGAATTTTCGAGTTTGGGAAGATTAGATTCGGGTTTTAGGGTTTTGGAAAGACGGGGTGTTACAATCTCCCCCCGTTAAAGAAATTTTGTGCCCAAAATTTGTTACCTGACCCGAACAATTCCGGGTAACGTTTGCGCATTTCTTCTTCTTTTTCCTACGTGGCTTCTTCGGGCGTATGGTTTTGCCAAAGGATTTTAACGAATTTTAGGTCTCGGTTTCGAAGGTTTTTTGTTTTGAAATCAAGCATTTGGGAAGGTTTCTCTTCGTAGGATAGGTTAGGGTTTAGTTCGATCGGTTCGATTTTCAATACGTGGTCTGGACTGCGAATGTATTTCCGAAGCATTGAAATGTGAAAGACATTGTGAAAGTTGGATAAATTGGGTGGTAATGCTAGTCGGTAGGCTCGAGTACCAACTTTGTCGAGAATTTCGAATGGACCAATAAATCGCGCTGCTAATTTTCCCTTTTTCCCAAATCGCACAACTCCTTTGAAAGGCGCCACTTTCAGGAATAAGGAGTCTCCAGCTTCGAATTCTAAGTCTCTTCGTCGAGTGTTGGCATAGCTTTCTTGCCGATCTTGGGCGATTCGCATTTTCTCTCGAATATTTTTGATTATTACGACAGTTTGTTGGACTAGGTCGGGGCCAAGGAATTTTCTTTCGCCAATCTCGTCCCAATGGAGCGTGGGTTCTACACTTGCAGCCGTAAAGAGCTTCGTAGGGTGCCATTCCAATTGATGAATGAAAGATATTGTTGTACACGAATTCGATTAGTGGGAGGTGGGATTCCCAATTTCCTCCAAAGTCGAGAATACAAGCGTAGAGAAGGTCTTTTAAGGTTTTGATGGTTCGCTCGGATTGACCGTCGGTTTTCGGGTGATAGGAGGTGCTAAAGTTTAATCGCGTTCCGAGGGTTTCGTGCAAACTTTTCCAGAATTTTGACGTAAATCGAGGCTCTTGATTGGAAATAATGGTAACGGGGACGCAGTGAAGTCGGACTATCTCACGCACGTATAGTTCGGCTAGCTTCTCTAAACTGAACGTCATTCGGACCGGGAGAAAGTGAGCCGTTTCGGTCAGTCGGTCCACGATCACCCAAATGGCGTTGGATCCCGTTTGGGTCTTCGGAAATCCTTGTACAAATTCCATCGTGACAGCTTCCCATTTCCATTCCGGGATCAGGTTAGATTGAAGTAAGCCTCCGAATCTTTGATGTTCTGTTTTGACTTGTTGGCACACTAGGCATTCAGCGACGAATCGGGCCACGTCTTTCTTCATTCCAGGCCACCAATAAAGCTTTTTGAGTTCTTGGTACATCTTGGTTTCTCTGGGATGGCAAGTGTACGCGGTTTGGTGAGCTTCGGTTAAGATTAGTTGGTGAATGTTTGGGTTGTCGGGAACATAGATGCGATCTTGGAATTGGACGAGTCCATCTTCAGAGATTTGGAAGTTTGGATTGGATTCGAAGTTATTGCGAATTTTGAGAATTTGTAGATCATTTTGTTGGGCGGATTTAATTGATTCTCCCAAGTAAGGTTGGACTATATGGGCGTTGATCGATTTGCGGCTAAGTGCGTCGGCGACCACATTAGCTTTGCCGAGGTGGTAGAGTATCTCGCAGTCGTAATCTTTGACTAGCTCGAGCCATCTCCGTTGCCTCATGTTTAGGTCTTTTTGAGTGAAAAAGTATTTCAGACTCTTGTGATCGGTATAGATGGTACACTCTTCGCCATAGAGATAGTGTCGCCAGATCTTGAGTGCAAAAATGATGGCGGCTAATTCCAGATCGTGCGTTGGATAATTGCGTTCGTACTCTATGAGTTGACGTGAGACGTAGGCAATGAATTTCCCATTTTTCATAAGGACGGCGCCCAATCCTAATCTCGAGGCGTCGCTGCAGACTATGAATTCTCCGACTTTCTCTGGTAGTGCGAGAATTGGTGCCAATGTGAGTCGTTTCTTTAATTCGGTGAAACTGGCATCGCATTCGGGCCTCCATTGGTATTTGACGTCTTTTCGAGTTAATCGGGTGAGTGGAGAGGCAAGATTTGAGAAATCTTTCACAAACTTGCGGTAATAGCCAGCTAGTCCGAGGAAGCTTCAGATTTCCTTTGCATTCTTCGGAATTTACCAATTTGAAACCGCTTCTATCTTGCTAGGATCAACGGAGATTCCTTTTTCCGAAACAATATGGCCAAGAAAAGCCACACTCGATAGCCAAAATTTGCATTTGTTGAACCTGGCGTATAGTTGATGTGATCGGAGAGTTTGGAGTACTGTGCGGAGGTGTGACATATGTTCTTCTTGG
The DNA here is from genome assembly GCF_000504015.1 of Erythranthe guttata. The sequence continues at coordinate 415,852 of NW_012192830.1, forward strand.
ATTTTGGAGTAGATAAGAATGTCGTCGATGAAGACAATTACGAATTGGTCAAAGTATTGATGAAAGACTCGGTTCATAAGGTCCATGAAAGTTGCGGGGGCGTTGGTTAGATCGAAGGGCATGACGACGAACTCATAGTGGCCATATCGGGTTCTGAAAGTTGTTTTGGGAATATCGGATTCTTTGATTTTGAGTTGGTGGTAACCGGATCTAAGATCGATTTTAGAGAAGACCGATGAGCCTTGGAGTTGGTCGAACAAATCATCGATTCGAGGAAGAGGGTACTTATTCTTGATTGTGATTTTTTTGAGTTCACGGTAATCGATACAAAGACGAAGAGATCCGTCTTTCTTTTTTACGAAGAGAACCAGTGCGCCCCACGGGGAATGGTTGGGTCGAACATAACCTTTGTCGAGTAATTCTTGAATTTGGTCCTTATGCTCTTTCAATTCCATCGGGGCCATACGGTACGGGGCTTTGGAAATTGGCGTAGCTCAGTGGATGAGATTGATTTCGAACTCAATTTATCGGTCGGGTGGAAGTCCGGGAATATCACCGGAAAATACATCGGGAAATTCTTGACAACTCGAATGTCGGAAATTTGAGTTTTTGTATTGGGTTCGGATTTTAGAATATCCACTAAGTACCCAGAATGACCCTTGTGAATAAGTTTGACTGCCTTGATTGCAGAAATGATTCGAATCGAGGTTTTGGGTTGACTTCGGAATTTTAGGGTTTCGCCGTTCGAAAGAGGAAAAATAACCGTTTTTGAGGCACAATCGATTTGGGCTTTGAATTTGGTTAACCAATCCATGCCTAGTATAATTTTGAAGTTTTGTATTGGCAAGAGGATTAAATCAAAGTTCATAGGATGAGTGTGTACTCGGATCGGGCAGTTGGGTACTACTAGGTTTGAGCACATTTCTTCGCCGGAGGGAACGAGAATTCGGTATTCATAACTTAATCGACTAGGTTTGAGATTTAAGTGCGTAATTGCATCGTTTGACATAAAATAATTAGTAGAGCATATATGGGTTCTTCGAGGATAAATATGATACCTGCTATCATAGAGGGATACTTCTCAATTTGTTCTTGAGTCATGGCAAATACACGGCCAGGGACGGTGTTCGGAGCATTCGGACAGTCTCGTGCCTTGTGTCCGGGCTTTTGGCATCGAAAATAGTTACCCGTTCCATAGGTGCAGACTCCAAAGTGTCCTTTCCCGCATTTCGGGCATATTGGTTTCGACGGTGGTGGCGGTGGTAGTGGTCCGGTTGGCTGGCGTACGGGCTGAATTTCTTTTCCATGAAATGGGCGGTTGCCAAAGTTACCCTTTTTCCACGGGCGTTGAGTAACTCCTCGAGGTCGGCGGCTGTTTTTAATGTCTCATTTGTCCTGGGCAGCCATGAGGGTTCTGTCCACTAGTTGTCGGAAAGTCGAAGCGTCGGACATATGAATGTCTCTGCGGATTTCGGGCTGGAGGCCACGAATGAAATGGTTCTTCTTCTCCTCGGCGTCTCGAGCAATGAATGGAGCGTAGAGGTAGCCACGTTCAAAACGATGGATGTGTTCGATCATTGGTAAGTCACCTTGATGGATTTCGAGGAATTCTTTGAGTTTGTGAGCTCGCACGTCCTTCGAGAAAATTTTCTCGAAAAATTGGACTTTGAAATTGGTCCATGGCAAAGTTTCGAGGTTCCTTCCTTCTTTGATTCCTTTCCGCCAGTGACGAGCCTCGTTTCGGAGTAGGAATATGGCACAGTGCACGCGGTCGCGGTCGGTCATTTGCATGTAGTGGTAGATGACTTCGAGAGATTTGATCCACTCTTCGGCTATAACGGGATCGGTGCCACCGTGGAATTCAGATGGGTTCGTTCGGAGGAATCGTTCGTATATGTCTTGGGATGCATTATTTAGAGGCGGGTTTGGTTGCGTTGGAGGAGTTGTTCGATTTGGCGTTGGTGGTTTTGGGCTTGTTCTCCGATTAAGCTTGAGAGATTATTAATGGTTTGATTGTGGTCTTGTGGTTCATCGGAAGAGTGCTCGAGTTTCCTCGGGTTATACGTCTCGCCATTATTTCTATATTAATTCACAACTAATACGTATATCAAGCAAACCACATAAAATATTAATTCACATAATTTACCAAATGGTCCGAGCTTCGCGTATCGAGTAGTCTTCAAACCCGTGAAGTTCGTACGAGTATCTATGAACCATGCTCTGATACCACCCTTAAGCACCCCCTTCTTATCAGGCGATAAATCGAACCGGTTTATCGGAATATTCATTTATCTAGCAGAAGCAAAAGGATCTCTTTGTAATTTTTAAAACTTTGGAATGGGACTAAAATGAAATTATTAAAATCTCTTCATTAGGACATTAAAAACCTTTTGTGATTTTCGAAAACTTTCTTAGGAGGATTTTCGTTCGAGCGCTACACTATCAACTATCGATCTTGGTTCGAAAAGAAATCAGAGTTTTGAAAAGGTTTCTTGGTGAATATTTTGAAAACCACTAGAGAGACGTGGAAATAACAAATTTACTAAACCGACTATTTTGTAATAAAAAGTCAAGTACGATTCATACCGGATTCGAGTTCGAAAGATCCAAAAAGGGAAATACTTAGGTTTACTATTACATCACCAAAAACCAAAATACTTTAGCATCGTTCATAGGTCATCGTACAACTTCCAAAAATCCCGAGCAAGACCTCGATCCGCTACTCGATCCATTCCGGTGGAGGGTTACTATTACCTGCAATTAAAACGCATCTATATGAGCTATAAAGCTCAGTAAGAAATCCGATGAATTATCGAACATTGAAAATACGTTATATATAATATAAAGTATTATATAGCTATCCTTACTCACGTTCCAAACAACACAAGAAAGACGGTTAATCAATTAATTCACGAAAACACATCATTCACACATAAACACTTACTTATGCAAAATGACTTAAATGCCCTTTTTTAATGAAAATCCGTGTAAAAACATTTTCATTTCTCGGATCCGTGAAAGATTAATTTCTATGCCTAGCAATAAACTATAAAGCGTTTCGAGCCCGTTCTATTGTAGGATCAACCATGTATTTCATACTAGGTGGATACCGGCCCACCGTATCCCGTTTATTCACTAAGCATTAATGTGCCTAGCAATAAACTATAAAGCGTTTCGAGCCCGTGTTATTGTGGAATCAAATCATGCATTTCGTCCTAGTCGGATACCGGCCCACCGTATCCCTTTTATTCACTAAGCATTCCATTAATCTTTTAATTTTCAAAACAATGAAATGTAATTTTTTTCCAAAATTATGCTTTTGTCACACTAATTATGCAATTCACACATAACACCACAAATATCAATTAAGTACCATATAATCACACGATTACCATAACTTATCACATACTTATGCAATAATTCACACATATGTATACACACACAGCCACACACACGGCACACATATATACACATCCTGCCAAACACATATAATATGTCACCATTTAATACTTAAATATGTTTGCCAATCATGTACCCCTTTTTATCCATTACTTAACGAATTTATTACCACTTGTAGATAAATGAATTTTATCTAAAAGAAAGGGACAATTGTGCAATTACGAGACAAGGAATTCTATTTAAATTCTATGGCTTATGGCAATTCCATAATTAAACATTTGAATACAAATCAAATCAAGATTATATGCCGTATATTAATATCTATATTTCAATATCAATTAAATATTTTCTATTTTAAATCTAGAGATTTGATTAAATTAATTCCTAAATTAAATAGATAATTGATTTTAAATATATATTTGCCAGTGGAATTATTTATTCTCTTCCAAAATTATAAGAGATAAATATCAATTCATTATTGGCCAATAGAATTGTTTCTTCTCTGTCATGTTAGAAGAGATAAATATCAATTTAAATCAGGCCAATCAAATCCCGCCACATCATCAAGAAGGCCCATCAAGGACTCTTATTCTACCACTATAAATAGGGACCCTCCCTTCACAATTCAAACACAACTGAAGGAGCGGAAACCGTAGGAGCAAAATTATCTCTACAATTCAAGAAGAAAGGAAGAAGAATTCGTAGGAGGTAAGACTCTCTCTCTACATTCAAAGTGTTCTTCGTCAAATTCGAGGTGTTCTTGAGAAAATTTAAGGCGTTCTTCATCAAATCCAGAGTTCGATCCGAGATAACGGTGCCAAACCTTCGTATTAACGTTGATCAATTCAAGTCAAGATCATTGGAAGATTGAAGGGCCAAATCCATCAAGAATTTCAAGATCTTGAAGTCAAATTTAGTCAAAGTTCGACGTTTGCTCCGAGATTCAAGTCGCAAGACCCTTGGAAAACGTTATTCAAATCCAAAATCAAATCCGGAGAAGATCAAGTTAACGACCCGACTCCGAAAATTCAAGTTAACAATATATTGTTCTAGAGAGAACAATATATTTTAATTCAATAAAATTCAAGTTAACAATATATTGTTCTAGAGAGACTAAAATAGAGATTGTAACCCGCAATTTATTCATTTTAATTCAATAAAATTGTCTCTGTTCAATTTTTCTTGTTTGTTTATATCGCAGATAAGAATTTGTTGCTACATATTTTGGCACGCCCGGTGGGACCTCTCTACCTCTCATCTCATCTCTCTCTCGAAGATCCTCAAAGGATTGCAGTAGTTGCTCTATGTTCACGATGAAGGCTGGTACTTCGAATTCATCAAGTGTGGGCGTAGTTACAAGGAGTATGGCTAAGAAACTGCAGACATCCTCTGAGACTAGCTCGACACCGCAAATCATTGAGAAAGGCTCATCACCTCTAGTCAACACAGGTGAAGACGCGGAAGGATCTAGAGGAGAAGCTTCATCATCCACGTCCCTTTCAACATCAAACTACTCTGAGGTGGCCCCCATCATGACAACACATGCTACGACCATGGAGGAGCAGATGGCGATCTTGACCAAGGCCATTGAAGGGCTAACAAAGCACATTCAAGAACAAGATTCCCAAATCGCGATGTTGCGGAACAAAGTTGACGGTAGTCACGACATGGAAAAACAAAGTGAAAATCACACCGAAGCTGAAACTTCTGCAGACGACATCCAATCGAAAGGGAGAAGAGCCCGACTGAAGAATTCCAGATTTCGTCAGAGAGGTTAATTCCTATAGACCAATTGAAGGAGGTCATCATGGGGACTATCAAAGACAAATTCGATGAGGGTTCAAAATCGTCGTCAACATACACCAAGCCATATACTCTAAGAATAGACGACTTGAAGATGCCAATTGGTTACCAACCCCCGAAATTTCAGCAATTTGATGGCAAGGGCAACTCAAAACAGCATGTGGCACATTTAGTTGAAACTTGTAACAATGCCGGGACTTTCGAAGACTATCTCGTTAAACAATTTGTCCGATCATTGAAGGGGAATGCTTTCGATTGGTATACGAACCTAGAACCAAACTCAATTGACAGTTGGAGTCAGATGGAACAAGATATTTTGAATCGCTTCTATAGCACCCGAAGAACAGTGAGCATGATTGAGCTCACGAATTCTCGCCAGTGGAAAGAAGAGGCTGTCATTGACTACATTAACCGTTGGAGGAATTTCAGCCTGAATTGCAAGGATCGATTGTCAGAGGCTTCAGCCATCAAGATGTGTATTCAAGGAATGCAATGGGGACTCCGATATATCCTGCAAGGGATTCAACCTAAAACTTTCGAAGAGTTGGCCACTAGAGCGCACGGCATAGAGTTGAGCATTATGGATGGTGGAGTTGAGGGACCACCAGTTCAAGAGCCTCGACAGTCGAAAGAAAAATAAGACTTTCGGAAGGGGGTAGAGTTTTCTCTAAGACCTCAAGCAAAGAATCTTTGGCAGTGAATGCAACCCCTATCAAATTTCAAGGAAAAATGGACGGAAACAATGAGAAAAAACAAGATTTTTCCCAAGAAATAAGAGAAAAAAGACTTACCCTAAAAGAAATGCAAGCAAGGGAGTACCCATTCCTCGACACTGACGTGGCTGTAATATTTGACGATTTGATAAGTTTAAAACTTATCAAGTTGCCTGAAATGAAGCGCCCCGAAGAAGCTAGCAAGACCGATGACCCAAAATACTGCAAGTATCATTGATTGGTCGGGCACCCAATTCATGATTGCTTCGTATTCAAAGATAGAATTATGCAGCTAGCTCGCCAAGGGAAGATATCACTTGAAGAGATCAGCGCCACTACAAATTTTATCGTTAGCAATTTTGAGTCCCTTGACATGACGACAACGAACGTACACGAATGAGATGATGATCGTATCAACATCTCATGCAACACGATAATTGAAAAGGAGATCGCTTCTAGTGGAACAACTCCGTCTTCAAATGAAGTTTGTACCGTGATTGGTAAATGCATGTCAACAATGACTTTCGCTGATGAAGATTTACTTCTTGGTTCCAAACCACACAACATGCCATTGTTTGTTGCCAGCTACGCTCGTGAGCAGAAGGTGAACAGAATTTTAATCGATGGAGGTTCTGCAGTCAATATTCTTCCGTTGCACACTTTAAAGGAATTGGGGATCTCTACGAGTGAGCTCAAAACAAGTTGCTTGATGATCCAAGGATTTAATCAAGAAGGACAAAGGGCCCTTGGTATCATAAGGATAGAGTTGTTAATGGACGATATGTTATCCAGCGCATTGTTTCATGTCATTGATGCAAGAACATCATATCGCATGCTTCTCAGACGACCTTGGATACATGAGAATAGTGTGGTTCCTTCTTCTTGGCACCAATGTTTCAAATATTGTCGAGACGGAGTAGTTAAAATAATACTCGCCGATGATAAACCGTTCACCGAGGCAGAAGCCCACTTTGCCGATGCTAAGTACTATCTTGATGATGAGAAGACGGTAAAGACCAAAGAAATTATACCAGTTGAAGAACCAAAGGAGAGAAATAATCAAGACAAGGCTCCATTAGCGTGTGAGGCTTTGAAAGATTTGATGTTGCCCCTAACACCAATTGATGAGAAGCGATCAAATTCTCAACCACTTAAAGGATTTGTTCGTCCTATAAAAGGAACCCAAGAGGAATGCGAAGAATTTTCCGAGTCCCAAATGACACATGCCCGATAATTGAAAGCAATTAATTGCGTACCTTTGCGCTTCCAGCGAAATTAAAAACAACATGCATGCTTAATTACTTAATCGAAATTAAATCAAGTCGCATGCTCGCGTTTAAATCAAATAATCATGCTCGCAGTAATTTAAAAAATTTCATGTAGTCACATAAAATCATACAAGTTTGTTTACTAACGAACATGCATATTTAATTTAAATAAAAACTACTCGAATAAACACAGATTCGAATTATTACCTCTTGAAGTGTGAGGTAGACGCACTAGTCGAAGCAAGATTGCCACGGAAACCAATCCGTGCAATCTGGGGCAGCAACGGCGATGATCCGAGCTATGACGGCGCGTGTGATTCACACGCTGTCCTTGAAGCGTGAATCGAATGAAGACTCGAGAAGATGGCTAGCTGCTCTTCCAACACCTATTGATCCAACTTGTTTGCTGATCTGAAATTATAGTCTTGCTCCGACTTCAATATATCCATTCTTGTTTACTGGATGGACAAGTCCTTCTGAAATATTGTATATTTATGAGTCTTGAAGCTTCTTTCAAAATTTTGCATCCATCCGATCATCGGTTGATTTATGGCGAATTTTCTCGCTGGACAGCGCAGAAAATCCGAGAGCAGTTTTTCAGAATTGCGTTCTCGCATCTTCCATTCTTCAATCTTCCTCCTCTCGGATTTCACCTTGTATACTTCGATCTACTAAATACGTGGCACTGACATGTAATAGTTAGAAAAACGAAAGAATATAAAGAAGGAAAGAATTACCAAAGGGATGGGCCAAGGGGTGGCCGATTCCGGCGAGTTGGCGGCGGCGACGGCGGTGGTGGCGGCGGGAGAAGATGGCCGAGCGAGAAAGGGAGCGGCTAGGGTTAGTTCGTGTATTGTCTTATGTGTAACACCTATAAATCAAGTATTTAGAGTGTCTTGCATAAAACCCTAACGGGCTTAAGTTGGACCAGGCCCAACAGCTGAAGTTCGTTAGTTCTTTTACTTGCTCATCTCTCTCAATTCGATGATCGGAAAACTGTAACAATTACATTTTCGGAATAATTATATTGTCCTCGTCATTACGAGTGCCAACTCTCGATTTCCAACTTTCCAAAAGTGGAAACCCTAATTCAGTGCACTTTCTAAATTTGGAAACTTCACGATTTAGAAAGTCCACTAATATGTTTGCCTATTCTTTTCCTTTTCTTATTCTCATTCATAATTCAAAATTACGAATATTGAACCCAATCATATTGACTTCCAATCATGCAAAGATAAACCATTTTATCTCTGACCGTTTATTCAAAGATCTTATGTGCACGAGCAGTGTGACCCTCGATGGTTCAGGTGTAAGCTAGTCGTGGGCCCACAACCCTTTGTGGTCAAAACTCGTCCCTTAGAGTTACGATTAAGATGAAGCTCGTTTCACCTTAATCATCAAACGAATCAAGATTGGCGTCTAGCAACTACGCGTCATGATTCCCTGGATACAAATGAAGTGCCTGCAAGAACCTTCAGATATAGTTAACGTACAGTACGATCCCTTCGATTCATATGTCCCGATTGAACTAGAGGCATTGGTTCATCGAGACCTCTTTATTTGTTCAATGACGGTGCGATCGTTCTAAGTGTTGTAATCGTTACGTGCATGACTTAGAGAATCGAATTCTCTAATCATCACTTAGTCAGCTCTGGCCAGAGACTTAGAATGATTACAAACTATCAGAACACACAGGACATCCAGGACTATTCTAGCGATCGAATCCCCGACTACAATGCACAGACCTCCCACTAGATTTCGGATTGCACGAACACTGGCCCTTGGGATGGTCCTCGGTGGAACTCAGGGACAGGTCACGATACAGCTGGTCCTATAGTGAAGTCACGGTGATGTCTGGGTCATAAGGACTAATGGTGTAAAACTATACCATAGATATCTCTACTCGATTATTGGGAACCACTTAGAGATTTCTAGGGTGAGGGAGCTCAGTGAACTCGTCAACTTACGACCACCCACTTATGCATGCCGATATCACAATACCATTTACTGATGAGATGTAGTACACATACACTAAGTGCTAGTCTCTTAATGGGAAAGGCCGATATCCTCATTGGTGGCGTAACCCTTCGACTAGGAACACGTTTAACAATTATAATATTTAAGTAAATATCTCACGATCCTAACGATCAATTACTAGTACTTGTAATAACTGTAAGGACTATATCTATGCTTGTGACAAAGGGACAAAGATATAGAATGCCAAGGTGTTTTATCATTAATACGAATAAAGGTTCGTTTATTACCATAATAAATACGAAAGACCACAGCCACATGTTGGATTGTTGGTCACCTACTCTAACAAAGACAACTACCCATGAATCGCAATCCCATCGACTCTCGATGTTTCTCGTGGACCTGTTAGAGTAGGTGACCAACAAGCCAACTTGTGGTTGTGGTCTTTCTCTTTTTCCTTGTAATAAAATAATCGTTTTTCGTTCGTACTAATTAAATATTTCATTTGGCATTCTATATCTCTTATCCCATGCAAGCAGCATAGATATAGTCCTAACGAGTTACTCTATTACTGTGAGTTGATCTAGTAGAATCGTGAGATAACTCAGCAATGTAATGTAACTGTTAAACCTTGTTCCTAGTCGATGGGTTACGCCAATAATGAGGATACCGGCCTTTCCCTTTTGAGACTAGCACTTAGTGTATGTGTACTGCGTCTCATCAGTCCTCGGTGTTGTGACATCGGCATACTTGAGTGGGTGCTCATACTAGATGAGTTCACTGAACTCCCTCGCCCTAGAACTCTATAAGTGGTTCTCATTCATCGAGTAATAGGTTTCTAAGATATAGTTGTACACCATTAGTCCTTAAGACCCAGACATCACCGTGACTTCACTAGAGGACCGATTGTATCGTGACCTGTCCCTGAGTCCCACAGCAGACCACTTCAAGGGCCAACGTTCGTGCAATCCGAAATCTAGTGTGAAGTCTGTGCATTGTAGTAGGGGATCCGAGCGCTTGAGTAGTCATGGATGTCCTGTGTGTTCTGACGGTTTATAATCCAAGGAATCTCTGGCCAGAGTTGATAGAGGGGTGATTAGGGAAATGTGTTTCCCTAAGTCGCACACGAACGGATTTATAATACCTAGAACGTTCGCACGGTTATTGAACTTTATAAGAGGTCTCGGTGAACCAATGCCTCTAGTTCAATCGGGACATGTGCTGCGAAGGGATCGTACTGTACGCTAACTATATCATAAGGTTCTTGCAGGCACTTCACTTGTATCTAGGGAATCATGATGCGTAGTTGCTAGATGCCAATCTTGATTCGTTGGGCACCGATTTGATTGGCGAATAAGTAAAATGAGTTTTACTCTAATCAGGACTCTTGGGAGGAGTTCGTATAAGAACAATGTGTTGTTCGAATCACAAAGTGTTGTGAGCCCACGGCTAGCATACACCTGAACCATTGAGGGTCACACTTCTCGTGTAATACGGATCCTTGATAACAATGAGCATAGGTTAATATGTTAATCTTTGCAAAGTTGGAGGTCAATATGATTGAGTCCAAGATTCGTGATTGTGGATTACGAGTCGGAATAAACGTGGAGAAAGAGAGACATGCGGAATTTAGTGAACTTTCTAAATTGGGAAGTTTCCCGATTTAGCAGGTCCACTGAAGTGGAAGTTTCCAATTTTGGAAATTGGAAATTTCGAAGAGGCACTCGTATCGACGAGGACTTTGAGCTCGTCACAAATATAATTTTGTTATAATTTTGTGAACGATCGTTTGTTAAAAACGAGACCGACGAGGGAATGGGCTTAATGCATCAGTGGGTCAAGCCCAATGACTTAAACCCACAAGGGTTGAAAACCCTAGTATAAATAGACCTCAAACAAGAGTTTGAGATCAGATTTTGACACCCCAAAACCCTAGCCGTCCAGCCCTAGCCGTCCAGCCTCTCGGCCGTCGCTGCCCCGCCGCACCGGCGCCGTCCGCCGCCGGAATCCGTCGGTTTTTCCTCTCCTTTCTCTATCGTATTTCCCTTTTTATCTAACCCCTTTGTATCTAGTGCTACAGTAGGGGGAGATCCGTTTATTCGAGGTGAAACCTAATTGGAGAGGAGCTGCAGCCCCGAAGGCATCGTTGCACCGCCGCTGCACCGCCCCACGCGCCGCTGCATCGCCCACGCGCCGCCGCCGCTGACTCGCACGCGCCGCCGTCGCCTCACCGTCGGACCAGCTGCCGTTTGGTGGTATTCCTGCAGCATGTTTTTATATGTTTGTATGAACTTTAATTTACGAGCATGAGTAATATCTGATTACGTGTTTCGATTTTGCAATATGATGAACAAGCATGTTTTATATTTTTCGGTTTTACAAGTTTTGATAAAAATCGATAATTACCATGTGTATGGCGGAAGCGTTAAGGTACGTTGACTATGTGATTAGTTTATGCATGTAATCGAAACTAGTTCGATCTAAAAATTTTAAATTCCGCTGCGTATACATGCACGATCCCCAACAGTGGTATCAGAGCCACGGGTTAATCGTTTATTTGTCAACGTGTTTATCGCTTTCGAAAGCATGCTTCGATTTGGTGAATTGTTGAATTTTGGTGTTATCAAATTGGGTGGTTTAATATTAATTGAATATTTTGAATATTTTCAGAAAATATAAATTTTTTTTTTTAATTTAAAAAATTCGGATTTTTTCTGCTGTTATTGTCGGTTTTCAGCTGACCGAACCGGTCCGGTCGGACCGGTCTGACCGGTCCGGTCGGCACACACAAAAAAAAAAAAATTGATTTTCTGATATTAATATTAAAATTAATTGATTTTTAATTTTTGAAATTATTTATCAATTAAACCCAATTAGATAATTGATCCATTAATTTAATTTGAATTCAAAGAATAGTGTTGGATTAATTATTTAATTTAATCGTTAAATTAGTTTAATTAATGGAACACAAATTAAATGGCAAATAATTAATGGACTTCATTCTTATTTGATTGATTTATGAATGAAGGGAGTCCGTTAATTATATTTTCAATTAATCGTATTAATTAATTAATTCATGAGATGAATGATTGTAATTAAGTGCGATGATGATCGTATGTCTCTCTTAGGATCAATATGCGTTTCCACATACCTAGAGAACATAGTTGTAGGAATCACAAACGATCATAACCTAATACTTCCGATGAGCTAATAAGATTTAATAAATAAAATCCCTCATTCTTAATCAAGAATAATTATCAAGCTATAAAGAAAAACCAAATTGTTGAATTTTTCTTTCCTTCTACCAACAATTAAATTATGTGTAGCCTCTCATAATAGTGCAGTAAGCCGTGTTAGCGGGGAGTGCTATTATGGGATAAGCTGTAATTTAATTGACATTAGATGGAGATACGGTCATAGATAAAATTCTATTGGATTAATGTGGTCGGCTAGATTAACTAGGGATTGCATTAGTTTGATATAGTTGGATCTATGACATCTCATATTGGTAGGCTAGACTTGACACACGAAGATTTTGATATTCGCTAGATTAACTTAGGTCATTATCAAGTGTGAGGTAAATCAAACTTTAGGGTCACATAGTGATGTGATTGATTGCACTCTACCTTTAGGCTTATGTAATCGGGATAGATTAACTACGGGTTACATTAGCGCTATTGGACCTAAAGCCCATTAAAGAATAATAAGTTTTCTCGATTGTCTGCTAGAGGGTGGTGGAATTCGATAAAATTAGTGGGAGAACAATTAAAACATAAAAGTCCAAAATTTTAATCGTAACTATTATTACGAAATAAACTCTAATTATTGTCTTCTTATAATTTTCTCAGCAACTATGTCCAAACATCCCCTTTCCTCTATCCTCGACCAAAACAAACTCACTGGTCCAAACTATTTGGATTGGCTTCGCAATCTGAAACTTGTGCTCCAAGTCGAGGAGCGTCTCTATGTGCTCAATGAACGCCTCCCCGCTGCTCTCCCTGCGACTGCTACTGCTAACGAGACTGCCACTTTCGAGGCATGGAAGAAGGACGACCTCCATGCGAGGTGCTACATGCTAGCATCCATGGTGCCAGAGCTCGCGAGGAAGTATGAGTCTCACGTGCATGCTTATGATATCAAGCATCATCTTGAAAGCATGTACAGTGAGAATACTAGGGCATCGAGGTACTCAGCTACCAAGGAGTTGATCACCATGAGGCTGCGTGAAGGGGCTTCGGTCCACGAGCACGGTCTCAAGATGATCACTCTCCTTGAGAAGTTGGTGAGCCTTGATGTCACCCTCCCGGCCGAGCTCTCGGTGGATTTGATCCTACTGTCCCTTCCTAGTTCTTATGAATCGTTCATAGTGAACTTCAACATGAACAAGCTCGATCCACCATTGGATGAGTTGTTGAACATGTTGGTCAGCTATGAGTCCACGATCAAGAAGGAGAAATCTGTTCTCCTAGTTGCTCCTTCTGCGAAGAAAGGTTCTTTCCAGAAGAAAAGGAAAGAAAGGAGTTTCGGCCCGAGCAAGAAACTTGAGAAGGGCGAGTCGAGCGGAGTGAAGAAGGACAAGGTCACCAAGCAAGTTGATGACGCTTGCCATCATTGTGGAAAGAAGGGCCATTGGCGACGCAACTGCAAGGCTTACCTCGATCAGAAACGTTCTGAAAAGGGTACGTATTTAGTTGAAGTTAATTTGTCCGTTAAATCTTCTTCTTGGGTATTGGATACTTGTTGTGGCTCACATCTTTGTAATGATTTGCAGCTCATGACAAGAAGTAGGAGGCTTAATGTGGGTGAGACCTACCTAAGAATGGGCAACGGAGCAAGGGTTGCTGCTGAAGCCATTGGGACGATTTATCTTTCTGTTTTGGATTCTAGTTTTTCCATTGTTTTGAACAATTGTTTATTTGTTCCGTCACTTATTCGAAACCTTATCTCTATTCATGTTTTGGATAATGAAGGTTTTACTTTTGTTTTTGGAAATTCGATTTGCATTATACAAAAGGATAAAAATATGATTTGTAAGTGACAACTTATAAACAACTTATATGAACTAAATCCAAGTGAAATACCAATTAACGTTATATCAGCAAAACGAAAAGATATAAGTCTTAACCCCGCACAACTTTGGCACGCTCGACTGGGTCATATTTCCTTGAGAAGGATGAACGAATTTGTGAGTGAAGGATTGTTCTCCTTGGAGAACGTGAAATCACTTCAAACTTGTGTATCCTGCCTTAAAGGAAAAATGACCAAAACTCCCTTCAAAGGCAAGATGGAACGAGCCGAGGGTCTTTTGGATCATTATCCATTCAGACGTGTGTGGTCCACTAAGCGTTAGTGCTAGGGGTGGTTTTAACTACTTCGTTACCTTTACCGACGATTGTTCTAGGTATGGTTTCGTGTACTTAATGAAGTATAAGTTTGAAACTTTTGAAAAGTTCAAAGATTTTAGACACCAAGTAGAAAACCAACTCGGTAGACGTATTAAGAAACTACGATCCGATCGTGGTGGCGAATACTTAAATACTGAGTTTATAGACTATCTTAAAGAGAATGGGATTCTGTCTCAATGGACTCCTCCTGGAACTCCTCAACTTAATGGAGTTTCCGTACGTCGGAATCGAACACTTTTAGACATGGTTCGATCTATGATGGGGTTCACCGAGCTACCGGCATACTTGTGGGGTCATGCACTCTTAACTGCCGTGTATTTGCTGAATAGGGTTAATACCAAAGCAGTTAACTCTACACCTTATGAACTTTGGCACTCCAGGAAACCCACGTTTAAACATATTAGGATATGGGGTTGTCCCGCTTACGTGAAGCGGCTAGTGGGAGATAAGTTGGATACAAAATCCGACTTATGCTATTTTGTGGGGTATCCCGAGGATTCCATGGGATACGAATTCTACTATGTTTCCGAGGCAAAGGTGTTCGTCTCGAGAAATGCCGTGTTCCTTGAGAAGGAATTTCTATCGGATAGAAAGGGCAGTGTAGTTGATCTCGAAGAAGTCCGAGAACCACAATATGAAGTTCAAGCACAAAATCAGATAATGAACCAATTCAACAAACCACTAATATACCTCCTGAACCGTCGCTGCGTAGATCCGAAAGAGTTCGGAGAGCGCCCGATAGGTTATTCCTCGTTTATGAAGTTGACCAAGGATGTGATCCTAGAACTTTCAACGAAGCTGTATCGGATACAGACAAGGGACATTGGCTTAATGCCATGAAATCTTAAATGGACTCTATGTACTCCAACAAGGTATGGACCTTGGTAGATCCACCCGAGGGAATCGTTCCCATAGGCTGCAAGTGGATCTATAAGAAGAAAATTGGAGTAGATGGAAAGGTATCGACCTACAAGGCTAGATTGGTAGCGAAGGGTTATACTCAAAAGCAAGGAGTTGACTATGAGGAAACCTTCTCTCCAGTTGCTATGCTTAAGTCCATTAGGATTTTGTCGGCCATCTCTACGTGGTATGACTACGAGATATGGCAAATGGATGTGAAGACCGCTTTCCTTAATGGGGACATTGAGGAAGAAATTTACATGGCGCAGCCGGAAGGCTTCATATCTTCTGGAGATGAGCAAAAGGTTTGCAAACTCCAGCGATCCATTTATGGATTGAAACAAGCATCCCGTAGTTGAACAAAAGGTTCGACACAACTATCAAAGAGTTTGAATTTGTGAAAAACCCGGAGGAACCTTGTGTCTACAAGAAGGTTAGTGGGAGTGCAGTGACTTTCCTTATACTTTATGTTGATGACATACTACTCATTGGGAATGATGTAGGGATGTTACAGTCAACTAAAGTATGGTTATCCATACGTTTCTCGATGAAAGATTTGGGAGAAGCATCCTACGTATTGGGAATACGGATCCATAGAGATAGATCGAGGAGATTACTTGGCTTGTCCCAATCCATGTACATAGACACCGTTCTTAAACGGTTTAGCATGGAAGAATCCAAGAAGGGATTCTTGCCAATGTCCCATGGGGTTCGTCTCTCGAAATCCATGCGTCCTCAAATGCAAAAGGAAATCGAGGAGATGAAAAGGACACCTTATGCATCCGCTATAGGAAGCATAATGTATGGCATGCTGTGTACACGACCTGATATTGCGTATGCTGTGAGCGTCACAAGCAGATATCAGTCCGACCCCGGCCCAGCCCATTGGAAGGCTGTGAAGGACATACTCAAGTACTTGCGAAGAACTCGAGATTTGTTTTTGGTCTATGGAGATACCGAGTTGAAATTAGAAGGCTTCACGGATTCTAGTTTTCAATCGGACGTGGATTACTCGAAGTCAAACTCGGAGTATATATTCAAAGTCAACGGGGGTGCCGTGTGTTGGAAGAGTTCCAAACAAGGCACGACGGCTGATTCCACCACCGAGGCTGAATATATTGCAGCATCAGATGCTTCAAAGGAAGGGTCATGGATTAGGAAATTCATCCAAGAGTTGGGTGTATTTCCGAATGCTAGCGATCCAGTACGGCTGTACTGCGATAACAACGGAGCCGTAGCGCAAGCTAAGGAACCAAGAGCTCATCAGAAGTCGAAGCACGTATTGAGAAAATACCATGTGATCCGAGAGATCATAGAGAGAGGTGAAGTCAAGCTAGACAGAGTCACCTCGGAGGACAATATTGCAGATCCCTTCACCAAGCCATTGTCAGGATCAGTCCACGAGAAACATCGAGAGTCGATGGGACTTAGATTTATGAGTAGTTGGCTTTAGGTCAAGTGGGAGATTGTTAGAGTAGGTGACCAACAAGCCAACTTGTGGCTGTGGTCTTTCCTTTTATCTTGTAATAAAACAATCGTTTTTCGTTCGTAATAATAAAATATTTCATTTGGCATTCTATATCTCTTATCCCATGCAAGTAGCATAGATATAGTCCTAACGAGTTACTCTATTACTGTGAGTTGATCTAGTAGAATCGTGAGATAACTCAGCAATGTAATGTAACTGTTGAACCTTGTTCCTAGTCGATGGGTTACGCCAATAATGAGGATACCGGCCTTTCCCTTTTGAGACTAGCACTTAGTGTATGTGTACTGCGTCTCATCAGTCCTCGATGTTGTGACATCGGCATACTTGAGTGGGTGCTCATACTAGATGAGTTCACTGAACTCCCTCGCCCTAGAAATCTATAAGTGGTTCTCGTTCATCGAGTAATAGGTTTTTAAGATATAGTTGTACACCATTAGTCCTTAAGACCCAGACATCACCGTGACTTCACTAGAGGACCGATTGTATCGTGACCTATCCCTGAGTCCCACAGCGGACCACTCCAAGGGCCAACGTTCGTGCAATCGGAAATCTAGTGTGAAGTTTGTGCATTGTAGTAGGGGATTCGAGCGCTTGAGTAGTCGTGGATGTCCTTTGTGTTCTAACGGTTTATAATCCAAGGAATCTCTGGCCAGAGTTGATAATGGGGTGATTAGGGAAATGTGTTTCCCTAAGTCACACACGAACGGATTTATAATACCTAGAACGTTCGCATGGTTATTGAACTTTATAAGAGGTCTCGGTGAACCAATGCCTCTAGTTCAATCGGGACATGTGCTGCGAAGGGATCGTACTGTACGCTAACTATATCATAAGGTTCTTGCATGCACTTAACTTGTATCTAGGGAATCATGATGCGTAGTTGCTAGACGCCAATCTTGATTCGTTGGGCACCGATTTGATCGGCGATTAAGTAAAATGAGTTTTACTCTAATCGGGACTTTTGGGAGGAGTTCGTATAAGAACAAAGTGTTGTTCGAATCACAAAGAGTTGTGAGCCCACGGCTAGCATACACCTGAACCATTGAGGGTCACACTTCTCGTGTAATACGGATCCTTGATAACAATGAGCATAGGTTAATATGTTAATCTTTGCAAAGTTGGAGGTCAATATGATTGAGTCCAAGATTCGTGATTGTGGATTACAAGTTGGAATGAACGTAGAGAAAGATGTTGGGATGTGAAGCCCAGGATTCAATGAAAATTCGCAAGAGGTTCTAGATTAGCCGGTTTTAATTTTATTAACATGCTTTGATTAGATTCATTTAAAGCGGAATAAATCTAATCTAGCAACTTACAGTTTTCGCGAGCAGATTCGTTTCTATCTTCGGCGCACGAACGAGGATCCACGTCAAGCCTTCAACCTTCGTAAAAGCTGATGTATAAATTTCGAGCCTATCCGACTAACGGTTGATTTATGGTGATTTTATTCGCAGGACTGCTCAGAAAATTCGGGAATTATACTTTGCTCTAAAAACCTATAATCTTCTATTGTATATCCCGGATTAATAATTCTTCTACAAGGGTGGACTTGTACTTGAAGAAATCTAAATCTATAATCGAGAAACTTAGAGAGAAAAGAAGAAGAGAAAAAATGTTTCTCTCCAACGTGAAATAGGCGTGTAGGCGTGTAGAATTATTCTCTCCCTCATCAACTCAATCTCTATTATATAGCACAAGGAATTAGAGTCACACATAGAGAGGATTACATGGAAACAAATCCCACTCCCTCTATAACTCTATATAGTCGAAAATTACAGTCCAATGGGACTTAATTTTCGGCTATATTAATTCCAATATATAATATTGGTTGAACTTTATTTTCTCGATTAATTAGAAAATCCATTGGGCTACAATAGGGACTAAAGGAGAAAATATAAATCGGGCAACTAATAATTAATTAAATCCAAACTCTTAAAAGAATCCATTTAATTAATCATTAAATAATTATTTATTTTCCACTACCAAATAATTATTGAACTCCCGTTTATATTCTCAAATATTACATTCGAGCTCCGGTCGATCATTACTTAGATTCTCCCCACATTAAGAAATCTTATAACCACCAAATAATTTATTCACTGCTAAATAAATTAAATGGTTTCTTTTCATGAGTCTTACCCGCTTAACTTATTTGAGTATGCCGGATACGAAATCCACCTGGCCAGGACTTGGCATAAACAAATCTTATAAGCTACTCAAGTGTTATTATCAATCTCATATTTCAGAGATGTGGATTCCTTTCGATAATTAATTTCCACCTATTAATTCTTAATGTCTCTACCCAACGCACCGGGGGCCATTTGACTCAATATAGGAATCTCTCCCATTGTGACATCAAAGTAGAGATCATCAATTAAATATGTACGTTAATTATCTAGGGATTAAGAGAGTAAGTAATTTACTGTCGACTAGAAATAATACAGTTTCATTTTGAACAGTGATGAAACAATTATTTCACTTTGTCCGGTTCAACACATGCTGGGTGTGCTAGCACAATAAGTCAAAACAATAACTACAAAAGTTATTCGCTGTTTACTGTGATCAAGACCAATCACTTAAATATTGTGCTACAATCTTTAACCAATGGTTAGTCCATTTCCATCTAGATTGTGAACGTTTATCTTTATATTCTAAACGAACTTTCGAAATGATCTTTCTGTGCGCCGTAGCACACCATCTCGAATACTATTAGAATATTAGACTTGTGCTTTTAATTAATTGACAAACAATCAATTAATTGCATTGAATACCCTAGTGCAGATTCTCATAAAATGATAATAAACTATTTTATTAATTCAGTAATAAAAATGTAGCTAAAAACGAGACTTTTAGTCTACTATCCTAACAAAAGAGACATGCGGAAATTAGTGAACTTTCTAAATTGGGAAGTTTCCCGATTTAACAAGTCCACTGAAGTGGAAATTTCCACTTTTGGAAATTGGAAATTTCGAAGAGGCACTCGTATCGACGAGGACTTTAAGCTCGTCACAAATATAATTTTGATATAATTTTGTGAACGATCGTTTACTAGAAACGAGGCCGACGAGGGAATGGGCTTAATGCATCAGTGGGTCAAGCCCAATGACTTAAACCCACAAGGGTTGAGAACCCTAGTATAAATAGACCTCAAACAAGAGTTTGAGATCAGATTTTTACTCCCAAAACCCTAGCCGTCCAGCCCTAGCCGCCCAAGCCTCTCGGCCGCCGCTGCCCCGCCGCACCGGCGCCGTTCGCCGCCGAAAACCGCCGGTTTTCTCTTTTCTTTCTCTCGTATTTCCCTTTTTATCTAACCCCTTTGTATCTAGTGCTACAGTAGGGGGAGATCGGTTTATTCGAGGTGAAACCTGATTGGAGAGGAGCTGCAGCCCCGAAGGCATCGTTGCACCTCCGCTGTACCGCCCCACGCGCTGCTGCATCGCCCACACGCCGCCGCCGCTGACTCGCACGCGCCGCCGTCGCCTCACCGTCGGACCAGCTGCCGTTTGGTGGTATTCCTGCAACCCTTAGGAGTGGTATAACGCAGCTTGTACGGGTTTGAGTTCGGATTTCGATTCGTCGACATCTCACGCTACAAGAGGTAATTAAATCGGAACTTTCGTAAATTTGATTCGAATATGTTTGTATGAACTTTAATTTACGAGCATGAGTAATATGTGATTACGTGTTTCGATTTTGCAATATGATGAACAAGCATGTTTTATATTTTTCGGTTTTACATGTTTTGAAAAAAATCGATATTTACCATGTGTATGGCGGAAGCGTTAAGGTACGTTGACTATGTGATTAGTTTATGTATATAATCGAAACTAGTTCGATCTAAAAATATTAAATTCCGCTGCGTATACATGCACGATCCCCAACAGCAGATTTTCTTTCCCTTTGAGATTTTCTCAAAGCTACCGGTTGTGGTGGTTCTACAGTATTGCCAATGATGACATCTTCATGGAGTGGTGAATGGAGTGGCGAATCATTTGTTTCATCCTGTTGTATATGTTGAAGAGTAAATTTATCTTGAGGGAAATAAGATGGTAAAATATCCACCCTAATTTCCTCAAGTTTTACCTTTCTTGATTCAACACTCCCACTAACTTCACAATTCTCTAAGAATTTTCTTCCGTTTATTATTGACTTTTGCGTGTCTAGTGCCACGCAGTTAGTAGATTTCGGTATACGAGGTGAAAGCCGAGAGGAGAAAGACCACATAGTCAAATCGTCGAGAAGCATCCGCCGAGCTGACACCGCACGCGCCTTCACGCGCCGCCCGAAGAGAGCGCGTGATCCACACGCGCCGCCGCTTCCAACTGCACGGATTGGTTTCTGTGGCAGTTTGCATCGATCCGATTGCTTGCCTCACGCTTCAAGAGGTATTTTTCGGATCTGATTTTAATTAGGTATTAATTTAATTACATTAAACTATATGTTTGTACTCGCAGTATGTTTTTCTTGAATTGCTATATGTAATCGTTTATATGAAATTCATGATTTACTTCGAGCATGCTATGTGATTTACTATCGCATTAATTATACGCATGTTGTTGTTTTTTAATTATCGCTGGAAGCGCTAAGGTACGCAATTAATTGTTTAATACGAATCGAGCATGTGATTATGTGAATTAAATTGTTTATTTCATGTAAAAAATTTATTTTCCGCTGCGTACACGTGCCTGATTCCCAACAATAGCTCCATAAGAGTGTAACTATTAGATGGATCAATAGTTGAGGGGGGTATTTAAAATTACTGATCCGACATGGGTGTGTAAGTTATTTGGTTATACCTCCGGGGGGTCCTCGTAATTTACAATTCATATTAATCATTATTACAAATTATAGTGATATACCCATTATGCCCCTTTTACTCCACCAAAAACTCTACATCAAAATGCATCGTGATTTCTCTCTCTCTCTCTCTCTCTCTCTCTCTCTCTCTCTCTCTCTCTCTCTCTCTCTCTCTCTCTCTCTCTCTCTCTCTCTCTCTCTCTCTCTCTCTCTCTCTCTCTCTCTCTCCCACAATGGTGGTTTTTCGGCAGCGTCTTGCTATCTCTGCCCCCTTTCTTCTACGACGAGAGACACGATGGCTAGGGTTCGTGGTTCTCGCTCTCTCTATAGTTCTCTCTCTTCCCCCTTTCTTCTAAGGCGAGAGACACGACGGCTAGTGTTCGACGTTTAGAGTATCGATATCGGCGAGGAGGAGGTTGTTTCTGCATGCTAGGGTAGACCACGGTTGTTACTAGGGTTTGTCATCGATTGCGCACAGTGCAAGATGGCAACGGTGCGAGCGACATCGATGACGCGGCAGTGGTTCGTTCTATGTGAGATAGTGGAATTTTGCTAGGGCTTGGCGGCGGCTCTTTAGAGAGTAATCAACGGAGACCCTTATCCTAGGGTTTAGTCGCGCATAGTACAAGATGGCGAATTCGTAGCTATTTTCGATAATTTGTAGTTGGTTCGGTGATTTTGTAGTTGATTTCGATGATTTTTGTAGTTGATTTCGATTATCTTTCTATAGTCATTTTTGTTATAGTAAATAGTTGTTTTCAATTGTGTGTATGTTAAAATTATAGTTGATTTTCTAATAAAATATAGTCCATTATCTAATACAAAAAACTTAGTTGATAATATTATTTGTAGTTGATTACAGTAATTTTTAGTTGATAATAACTTTAGTGAATAAAGAAAAAATGTTTTTGAAAAAAATATAGTTGATTATTGTAAAAAAAATGAATTTAATTTTTTTTAATTAAAAATGAATTTATTAAAAAATAATTTTATTAAAAAATAAATTTATTAAAAATAAAAGGGGTCATTAGCAATACACCCCTCCTATAGATAAAAAATAGTGATATGCCCATGGCATAATTCTTCCTTTGTGAAAACCCCTTAGAATATTTATTTCCAATTTTACCCTTATACTACTTTTTTAATAATTATCTATTACTAACAAAATTCCTATTAATAAGGAAACTAAATCCACGTTTTTTATTATAATTATCTACTATTTACAAATTTCCTATTAATGAGGCACCTAAATCCCGCTAATTAGGATTAATTAGTATAATTTATCTCAATTATTTATTTTCTCTCTCTTTCCATAATAACAATTTAATTCCAAAAAATGTGCTTCCAAATTCCTAAAAAATTGCTACCAAATCAAAAGAAAAATATATTTTCGGATTTTATTTTTTTATTTTCATATTATTTTCGGACTTTATTTAGCCATTTTTTATTTATTTTTATTTTTAATATTTTTACAACCCGAATATGACTATAGTTGAATATGACTATATGTGACTATATTAACCGTAGTCATATTCTTTCTTTACATTGTTGTTTTTTTTTTTTTTTTGAAATTAAAAATTCCGATTATATGGCATAGTCATGTTTACCAAATCATATAAAACAACGAATATTCCCTATTGTTTACGAAAACAATCCAATCAATATCCACACAAAAAATCAATTTGAATCTACTTACTAGAAGTCAACTTGAAAACGAGAAGATAGATTATATTCAACAATAGTCATATTCATATTCGAAAAATACATAAATATGACTATAGTATGACTATAGTCATGTTACTGCTGCTGTTCAAATTTGGAAAAAAAAAATCGAAAGAGAGAGTGAGGAACAAACAAGAAATTCATAAAACACTAATCGAGTGAATCAACAATAGTCATAATTATTAACAGAACAGTGAGAATATGACTATTACGTGAGTCATATTCAGTAAGTCAGTCAGTGAGAATATACCCTCGCCATATCCATCAACATTGTAAGTCATCGATACATCCCTTGCATTCAAACTGCACCACTTATCAGTGACAGCCAACGAGATCTTCATACACAAAAATCACCCTGACATATCTTCACCCCAAACGAGCCCCCATACTTCAACACAATCATTAAGGTTGACGACATGTAGTGCAGCACTACACAAAAAAATGAGAATGTGACTACTATGTGACTACTTCTGATGAATAAATTTGCACTACTCTGTAAATGCAAATCACATAATATTATGTGAATTCAATTCAACCACAACAAACACATTGAAACTTACACTAACATATCAAGTAATGCAAAAAATAAATTACAAAAAAATTACACTAGCGTATCAATTAACACAAAACGAACAAAAGATTTACAGAGTAGTCACAACGTGACTCTGTGTAAAACGGAATAAATTTTTCAATCAGTAACGATCATTTACACCAATTAAGACGACCCAAAAAGAAACATACACTAATTGTCCCATCTTTATCAAGCAATTAATCAACTGTAAAAAAAATGGAAATTTTACTAGAATCTCATATTTCCCCCAATAATTAGACCTAATTGGGAATATAACACAGGCCCTAAAAGCAAAAATGAAAATAATGCTCATTTCAACCAGAGAATGGAACCTAAACGAGAAGTAGTGATGGTTACCGTATTATCTCTCTGAATGTGGACTTTCTTGAATGGTGCAGAAGAATCAGAGTCAGTGGACATTGCACGAAAATGATGGAGAGAACCGGAGGGAAAGAAATGTGTTCTTACGCAATAAAAATTCGGTTCTACATACACACATATTTGAATACACACGAGAATCACGTCCGCCTATAATAAAGGGAAACGGTTATGGAAATATATCGTGATTAAATATTTGATTTATTATAAAAAAACTGTTAATAAGGGTACTTATGTCTTATTATGTTTAATTGAGGGGGTTTCACTAATTAAGTTTCGGATGTGGGTTTGTGCAAAAGTCTTAAAAGTCAATTGGGTTTTACTCATATTATTTTCCATTTGAGGGGGGTATTGCATATTTCCCCAAAATAAAATAGGTAGAAAATAGAACGATATATATGTAGTGGGTAAAAGAGGTGGGGAATTGAAATAATCTAAGGGTGAAATGAGATTTTGAGAAGTTAAGGGGGTCTAATAGCAAATAACAAAGTGGATTTAGTTCTGATGTTCTATTAAAATAAATAATGAGGGGATTCTCCCTATACAGGACCGGCCCACCTATATAGGCAAGTTGAGCCTTTGCCTAGGGCCCCAACTTCCAGGGGGGGTGGGGGGGCACCTAGTAGTTATCTATTGTGTATATATATATATACATTTTAGTCCAAAAAAAAAAACAGTCTCTTAATTAAATCCATCCCCATGTCTTTAGTCTAAAATACCCTCAGTAATATAATTTTTATCAATTCCACCCATTATGCTCTATCTTCTTTAATATTACACATTGACCCCGGATTTAAACAAATATATCATATTAACCCCCAAAACTTTTTTTTTCAGAAAATAATTTTTTTTTGAAATGTTTTTTTCCGGCCAGATTCCGGCATTGACCGCCGGTCACCGGCGTTGACTTTTTTGTTTTTTTTTTTGAATTTTGTTTCTTAGAAAAAAATATATTTTAATTAATATTATTGTTTTGGCTACTAAATTACTGTCTCAGACAGTAATATTACTATTTGGGACAGTAATATTATGAATATTATTTTCCCGGACAGTAATATTATTAATATTATTGTCTAAGACAGTTAAATTACTGTTGGAGACAGTAATTTAGCATCCAAGAAAGTAATATTATTTAAAATAGTTTTTTTAAGAAAAAAAATTAAAAAAAAAAAAAAAAAAAAAAGTCAATTAACAGTTAAATTACTGTCTCCGACAGTTAAATAACTGCTGGAGACATTAATTTAGCAACGAATACAGTAATATTAATTAAAAATATTTTTTAAGAATAAAAAAGTCAATTAACGGTTAAATTACTGTCTCCAACAGTTAAATAACTGCTGGAGACAGTAATTTAGCAACGAATACACTAAATATTAATTAAAATATTTTTGAAGAAAAAAAAAAGTCATTTAACAGATAAATCACTGTCTCCGACAGTTAAATAACTGCCGGAGACAGTAATTTAGCAGCCAAGACAGTAATATTAATTAAAATATTTTTTTTAAGAAAATAAAATTATAAAAAAAAAAAGTCAACACCGGAGACCCGGCGGTCAACAGCAGTTGACCGGCCGGAATAAAATTTTAGGAAAAAAAAAAGTTTTTCAAAAAAAAAAAAAAAGTCAACGCCGGTCAACGGCGGCGACAGCGGTCTCCGGTGGCGGCGGCTCAAAATTGGGGTCAAAATTGAAATTAGGGTTAAAATTGGTTTATTGATGAAATTGGGCTAAATTGGGGTGTAAATCATGAAATTGGAGTTGAATTGGGGGTAATTTTGGTATATATAAAAGGATTTTTCTTATTTGCAAATAAGTCCGAATGGGCTGGATTTATTTGAAAGACAAAAAAGTTGGATGTCCCTTTTTTAATTAAGTGCCCTTGTCATGGGCCTATTTGCCATTACCCCTATTATTAATGTTATATATATTAACATATTAATGAATATTTACTTTCAATTAATGAAATACGACTGCTTTGAAAAGGAAAAAAATGAGGGGCCCCATTCCATTTAATGTATAAATCCAACGTTCATTTGGACTTATTCCCAAATAATAATGAGAATAATCAATGAACATAACGTTTATATGGTATCTAGTTCTTATTTATACTCTTTTCAATATCTCTTCATATCCCATGTTTTTTGCCTTTTGACTCTCTCTCTCTCTCTCTCTCTCTCTCTCTCTCTCTCTCTCTCTCTCTCTCTCTCTCTCTCTCTCTCTCTCTCTCTCTCTCTCTCTTCTCTGTTCTTTCTTCTCCCTTCCACAATGGTGGTTTTCCGGCAGCGTCTTGCTCTCTCTGCCCCCTTTCTTCTACGACGAGAGACACGATGGCTAGGGTTCGTGGTTCTCGCTCTCTCTATAGTTCTCTCTCTTCCCCCTTTCTTCTACGGCGAGAGACACGACGGCTAGGGTTCGACGGTTAGAGTATCGATATCGGCGAGGAGGAGGTTGTTTCTGCATGCTAGGGTAGACCACGGTTGTTACTAGGGTTTGTCATCGATCGCGCACAGTGCAAGATGGCAACGATGCGAGCGGCATCGATGACGCGGCAGTGGTTCGTTCTATGTTAGATAGTGGAATTTTGCTAGGGTTTGGCGGCGGCTCTTTTAAGAGTAATCAACGGAGATCCTTATCCTAGGGTTTAGTCGCGCTTAGTACAAGATGGCGAATTCGTAGTTGTTTTCGATAATTTGTAGTTGGTTTCGGTGATTTTGTAGTTAATTTCGATGATTTTTATAGTTGATTTCGATTATCTTTCTATAGTCATTTTTGTTATAGTAAATAGTTGTTTTCAGTTGTGTGTATGTTAAAATTATTGTTGATTTTCTAATAAAATATAGTCGATTATATAATACAAAAAATTTAGTTGATAATATTATTTGTAGTTGATTACTGTAATTTTTAGTTGATAAGAACTTTAGTGAATAAAGAAAAATGTTTTTGAAAAAATTGTAGTTGATTATTGTAAAAAAAAATGAATTTAATTTTTTTAATTAAAAATGAATTTATTAAAAAATAATTTTATTAAAAAATAAATTTATTAAAAATAAAATAGGTAGAAAATAGAACGATATATATGTAGTGGGTAAAAGAGGTGGGGAATTGAAATAATCTAAGGGTAAAATGAGATTTTGAGAAGTTAGGGGGGTCTAATAGCAAATAACAAAGTGGGTTTAGTTCAGATGTTCTATTAAAATAAATAATGAGGGGATTCTCCCTATACAGGACCGGCCCACCGGCCCACCTATACAGGCAAGTTGAGCCTTTGCCTAGGGCCCCAACTTTCGGAGGGCTAGTAATTATCTATTATATATATATATAGGGCGAATGGCAAAAAAACCTATCACATGGGACTTAAATGCATTTTAGTGCACAAAAAAAAACAGTCTCTCAATTAAATCTATCCCCATATCTATAGTCTAAAATACCCTATGTAATATAATTCTTATCAATTCCACCCATACTGCTCTAACTTCCTTAATATTACACATTGACCCCGGATTTAAACAAATATATCATATTAACCCCCAAAACTTTTTTTTTTCAGAAAATAATTTTTTTTCAGAAATGTTTTTTTTTCGGCCAGATTCCGCCGGAGACCGCCGGTCTCCGGCGTTGACTTTTTTTTTTTTTTAACTTTTTTTTTCCTGAAATTTTTTTCTGGCCGGTCAACCACCGTTGACCGCCGGTCTCCGGCGTTGAGTTTTTTTTTTTTTTTTTTGAATTTTTTTTCTTAGAAAAAAAATATATTTTAATTAATATTATTGTTTTGGTTATTAAATTACTGTCTCAGACAGTAATATTACTGTTTGGGACAGTAATATTATGAATATTATTTTCCCGAACAGTAATATTATAAATATTATTGTCTAAGACAGTTAAATTACTGTTGGAGATAGTAATTTAGCATCCAAGGCAGTAATATTAATTAAAATATTTTTTTTTAAGAAAAAAAATTAAAAAATTAAAAAAAAATAAAAAAATAAAGTCAATTAACAGTTTAATTACTGTCTCCGACAGTTAAATAACTGCTGGAGACAGTAATTTAGCAACGAATACAGTAATATTATTTAAAAATATTTTTTTTAAGAATAAAAAAGACAATTAACGGTTAAATTACTGTCTCCAACAGTTAAATAACTGCTGGAGACAGTAATTTAGCAACGAATACACTAAATATTAATTAAATTTTTTTGAAGAAAAAAAAAAGTCAATTAACAGTTAAATCACTGTCTCCGACAGTTAAATAACTGCCGGAGACAGTAATTTTGCAGCCAAGACAGTAATATTAATTAAAATATTTTTTTTTAAGAAAATAAAATTGTAAAAAAAAAAAAAAAAAGTCAACGCCGGAGACCCGGCGGTCAACAGCAGTTGACCGGCCGGAAAAAAATTTCAGGAAAAAAAAAAGTTTTTCAAAAAAAAAAAAAAAAAAAAAAGTCAACGGCGGCGACAGCGGTCTCCGGTGGTGGCGGGTCAAAATTGGGGTCAAAATTGAAATTAGGGTTAAAATTGGTTAATTGATGAAATTGGGCTAAATTGGGGTGTAAATCATGAAATTTGAGTTGAATTGGGTTTCAATGAATTTGGGGTAATTTTGGTATATATAAAAGGATTTTCCTTATTTGCAAATAAGTTTGAATGGACTGGATTTATTTGAAAGACAAAAAAGTTGGATGTCCCTCTTTTAATTAAGTGCCCTTGTCATGGGCCTATTTGCTATTACCCCTATTATTTATGTTATATATATATTAACATATTAATGAATATTTACTTTCAATTAATGAAATACGACTGATTTGATAAGGAAAAAAATGAGGAGCCCCATTCCATTTAATGTATAAATCCAACGTTCATTTGGACTTATTCCCAAATAATAAAGAGAATAATCAATGAACATAACGTTTACATGGTATCTAGTTCTTATTTATATTCTTTTCAATATCTCTTCATACCCCATGTTTTTTGCCTTTTGACTCTCTCTCTCTCTCTCTCTCTCTCTCTCTCTCTTCTCATCATACGCGTTCATTTGTGGTTATTTTATTTTTATTTTTAGTTTCTCTTTTTTTCTTCTAAAAACAACAGGTAAAATAAATTGCTAATTGTTTTCAATGAATTGCTATTTTTTTCAATAAATTGCTAAATTTTTTTTGTTTTTGTTTTTGTTTAATGCAGGTAATTATTTGGTGATTGCCTAGTTTCGATTTTTTGGCATTCAACTTGCTATATCGCTAGGTTCTATCGTTTCTTGTCATTGCTAATCAATTTTTGATCCATTATATCGAGTGGTAGAACATATTTATCTGGATGTGAAAAACGAAGAAAAAACAAGAAAAAATGGAAAAATATAATGCAGTTCAAAGAGGAGTTATAGAAAAATTATTTGGTAAACATAATAAAAATGCTAGAAATGTAATTTCTATTAATATTCAAAGTGATGACCTGATTAATGCTCAAAACAATAATACTATTGATGATCAACATGAAAATCCAATTGGTATTGAAAACTATAATCCTACTATTGATAAGAGTGAAATTCATGTGCAAGAAAAAAATGAAAATTTTGTTAATAATAATGCTAGTGATCTCAATGAAATTGAAGAAAGTGAAAAGTATGTTGATAAATTTGATCCGGCTAATTGGATTAATATGAATGCACAATTAAGAGATTTGCTAGTGGAAAGAGGTCATATTAGAATTACTAATATAGATTATCCTAAAGATAGTGATGGTAGACATTTCTCTGTTTCAAGTTATATTCGAAATTTACCTAATAAAGAGAAATGTGATAGACGATGTCTTGCATATTCAGAAAGTATAGACATAGTATTTTGTTTTTGTTGCAAGTTATTTAGCATTACAAATACTTCAAGTAAAATCTATAGTGTCGGAGTTAATGATTGGAAGAACCTTGGTACTATTTAAAAACTCATGAGACGTCGAGTGAACATATTAATAATATGAATGATTGGATGAATTTAGAAGCAAGATTACGAAATAATAAGACAATTGGTCATAGTATACAAGAAAACATAAAGAAAGAAATTAAAAGGAACAATGGAAACAAGTATTAAAGAGAATTATTGCGGTTGTTAAAACTTTCGCCAAAAATATTTGGCTTTTTGTGGGACAAATGAAAAAATTTATGATGATAACAATGGAATTTTTTTAAGTCTAATCGAAATGATTGTTGAATTTGATCCTATAATGCAAGAACATCTTAGGCGTATTAAAGATGGGGGAATGCATACTCTTTATCTTGGGCATAATATACAAAATGAATTTGTGCAAATGCTAGCTTGTGAATTAAAAAAAAATATTATTAAAAAAATTAAAATGGCTAAGTATTTTTTTGTTATACTTGATTGTACTCCGGATACTAGTCATCAAGAACAAATGTCTCTTATTTTAAGAAGTGTGAATATATCTACTACTCCAATTAAAATAGAAGAATATTTTGTAGACTTTTTTAAAATAGATGATACAACGGGAAAATGTATTTTTGATGTACTTTTAAATATAATAAAAGATCTTGGACTTGATATAAATATTGAGAGGGCAAGCATATGATAATGGTACAAACATGAAAGGTAAAGAACAAGGTGTTCAAAGAAGATTGTTAAATATAAATCCTAGAGTATTTTATACTCCTTGTGGTAGCCACAGTCTTAATTTAGTAATTTGTGACATAGTTAATTCTTGTCCTAGAGCTATATCTTTCTTTGGAGTCGTACAACGTATATATACTATATTTTCTAGTTCTACAAAGAGATGGAAAATATTGACGGACAATGTAAAGAAGTTAATGCTTAAACCATTGTCACAAACACGGTGTGAATGTAAAGTGTAAGAGCCATTCAAAGTCAACCAATCGAAATAAGAGATGCTTTAATTGAATTGGGAGAAACTAGTTTAGATCTTAAAATAAATAGTGAAGCTAGAAGCTTAGCCACTTATGAAATTGAGAATTTTGAATTTTTACTTGGCATGAATATTTGGTTTGAGTTACTATATGATGTTAATTGTGTTAGCAAAAATTTACAATCTACAAATGTGCACATTGATTATGCCATAGAACAATTGGAAGGTCTCGTATCATTTTTAGAGGATTTTAGAGTCAATGGGTTTGAAACTGCTATTAATGTTACCAAAACAATTGCCTTGAAAATGGGAATTATACCAATATTTTGCGAAAAACGCGTGATTCATAGAAAAAGAAAATTTGATGAAAACCAAAATAATCATACTATATTATCACCCGAGGAGTCATTTAGAATAGAGTATTTCTTATATATTGTAGATCAAGCTATTTCTTCAATTAAAGTTAGATTCGACCAATTTAAATTTTATCAAAATACTTTTGGATTTTTATTAAGTATAAAAGCTTTGAAGTCTTTAGATGACAACACTTTGAAAGAAAGTTGGATTAGTCTTGAAGCTTTCTTAAAACACAACTCAATGTCCGATATCGATGGTTTTGATTTATATTATGAACTAAAAGTGTTAACAAAAGCCATACCTAGTGAAATAGAAAAACCCATTGATATACTTAATCATATCAAAGTAATTGATTCTTATCCAAATACGTGTATTAGTTATTGAATAATATTTACTATACCTATAACCGTTGCTTCGGCCAAAAGAAGTTTTTCAAAATTAAAATTAATAAAAACATATTTACGTTCAACTATGTCCCAAGAAATATTAAGTGGATTGGCTATTTTATCTATTGAAAAAAAATTGTTAGAAGAACTAGAATATGAAGATTTAATTAATACATTTTCATCTATTAAAGCACGAAAAATAAATTTTAAATAATATTTTTTGATAATTAAAGGGCCCCGTTTTTTTGTTTCGCCTAGGGCCCCCAATAACCTAGAGCCGGCCCTGTCCCTATATACCATTGCCTACTTCCTTCGAATAGTTGTCACCCTGAAACTGCCACGCTAATTGCCAAAGGCGGGGCAGGCTCAAGCCCATATGGGGCCCTAGGCAAAAAAAACAAATTTGGGGCAATTTATATTATTTTTTAGTATAAATTAAATAATTTTAGATATTTTTATTATAGTTTAAATACGCGTATTAAAATTATAAATATATTTGATATACAAAATTCAGGCTATATATTAATATTTTTTATTTATATAAGTAAATATAAATTTTAGTTTCTATTTGGGGTCCTAATTATAGTAAAACATACTTTTGGGGGCCCTAATTATAATACCAATAAGTTGGGGGCCCTAGGCATATGCCTACGTTGCCTATAGCCTAGGGTTGGGCCTGGCCAAAGGTCATTATTTCAATGATAGAGCAAAAAACTATTCAACTATTGATTAATCAATAGCATAGAACAAAATTATTTTAGGGGTTTTTGTGCATAAGTCCCTAACTAACCATCTTTATTATTCTAGGTTTAGGGACTATATCTCTTTCGCATATAAGCCCATCCATTTAATATTTATTATAAATAAAGAAAAAATTCATGTATATGACAAAATTACCCCCAACCTTTCATACCCAATTCTTAATTGTAACCCAAATTTAATCAATTTTGACCACAAAAATACAATTTTGACTTTTTTTTCTTTTAAATTCAGAAATTATTTTTTTGCCGCTGGTTTCCGGCGTTGACTTTTCAATTTTTTTTAAGTCCTTTTTTTTCCGCCGCCGGACTCTGGCGTTGACTTTTTTTAGTGTTTTTTTTTTCTTTTTCCGCCCACCGCTAAACGTTGACCGTAATTGTGATGTCAATAACGGTAATTATATTGTCATTGACAGTAAATTAACATAATTATATTGTCACTGACAATACATTAACGTAATTGTACTGCCGTTGACAATTTATTTATGTAATTGTACTGCCGTTGATAGTTCAGTTATATTAGAGTCAAAGACAATATTATTATTATTTTTTTTTTGTTTGATTTGTTGACAAGTCAACGTAATTATATTACTGTCGTTGACAGTAAAATAACTGTAAAAACAATAATATTACTGTCAACAACGTCAATATTATTATTTTTTTGGGTTTTTTTGTTTTGTTTGAGTTATTCACGGAGTAACATAATAATATTACTGTCTATTATTGTAATATTACTATAAACACAATAATATTACTGTGGTTGAACGGTAATATTACCGTTGTTATAGTAATATTATTGTCACTCAGAGTAATATTAATGTTTTTGGCTTTTTATTATGTTTACCTTTGTTGAACGGTCAACATATTAATATTACTATATTACAGAATAATAATAACTTTTGTTATGTTAATATTACTGTGCTAGAGATTAATATAGCAATATTAATGTGTTAAACTGTAGTATAGTTAATTTTACTGTGTTTAACAGTAATATAGTAAATAGTACTGTCAACCACAACAATATTGTTGTTTAAACGGGGGGCAAAAAGATGTTAAAGAAAACAAATCAAAAAAGTCAACGCCGGAAACCGGTGGCAGAAAAATCAGGGAGAAAAAAAAAGTCAACGGCAGTGACGGACGAAATTGTCCATAAGAATGTGTTTTGGGTCAAAAGTGAATAATTTTTGAAATTTAGGGTCAATTTGAGGTTTGATTAAATTAAAGGATGAAATTGGAGCATATTAAAGTATGAGGGACTATTTTTGTCTTTTACAAACCTCTGGACCATGTGTGGATTTTTTTGTAAAAGAGTTTATTGTCTGGAACTCTTTATGAATAAGTACGCACTGATGGGCTTATTTGTAAAGTGCACTTATTTTTATTAGGGGTGAGCAAAAAAATGGTCAAACAGAAAAACCGAAAACCGGAAAAACCGAGCCGATATGCACCGTCCCGACTTATAAATGCACATATGATAATTTGTTTTTGAAAAAACGAAAATATTGGTTTGTGTATGGAGAATAAAAAAATTACCGAACCTATTACCCGAACATAACCGATTTATACAAAACAACGTCGTTTTGATATATAGTATAAATATTTACCAAAAAAACCGAGTAATTGAAAACCGAAAAAACCGAGCCGATATGCACCGTCACGACTTAAAACCGCATATACGGTAAAAAAAAATTGAAAAACCGAAAATATCGGTTTGTGCATGGAGAATTAAAAAATTACCGAACCGATTACCCGAACTGAACCGATTATACAAAATGACGTCGTTTTGATATATAGTATAAATATTTACCGTCTTCCCCTAGAGCGCTTCTATCCTTCGAACGCATCCATGTGACATGTTTTTTATTAGTTAATTTTGGGTTGTGACATGTTTTTTATTAGTTAATTTTGGGTTGTTATTTGTTAATTTTCTCAAACAAATCTAATGAAAGTCCAAACTCACTGTTAATCAAGTAACGGTTTTATGCCGAACCTATAGATGAAACCGAAACCAAAAATAAACCGAATTGATACCGAAACCGTTAACCGACAATCGAAAAACCGATTAACACCGAACCGAAAAAACCCAACTTCTTCGGTTCTTAAAATATGAAAAACTGATATTATCGGTACATGTTTGGTTTATTGCAAAAACCGAGCCGTACCGACTCGTGCACACCCCTTTATTATCTCGATCTATTAGCACAGACCCCATGTGTAATCTCTAATTGTCGGAAAAGCCCTCATGTTAAAAAATTTAGCAATGATCCCCCTATGTTATGATTTATTTAGCCCACCGTTCCTTTTGTGGGATTTGGGTTTTGGACTTAATTGAAATGACAAAATTACCCCTACTGGATTTTTCATAATATTTCAATTAAAAAAAATACATAAATAATATATGAGAAGAAGAAAAAAAAAAGATGAAAAAAAAAAAAAGTTGTCATCGTCACTTCCCGATTAATTATCCGGCGGCGGCGATTCCGAAAATCCGCGAATCAAACTGCGAGATGGTTTCCGAATTCCTTTCCAAATACGTGGGGACCCTTTGAGGCCATCGCTAGAGAGGCTCGACGGAAAGGAAAACCCGCATCTTGATGTTGAAGAGGGCTTTTCAGAAAATATGAGGGACTGAGTTGAAAATTTTAAACACTTTCTGTTGGGGCTTATAAAATTATAGGGCGAATCTGTAATTTCTGAATTTTTAATTTAAAGGGTATTTTGGTCTTTTCATGTAAAAAACACACCCCTAGTCTCATAAATGGCAAGTGTATTGCACGATCACCTCAGAAGGGTCTTTTTGGCTTTGACTTAGTTACGTAGGGGTGTTCTTGCTAATATTTTTAACATGAGGGTTTTTGTAGCAATTAGAGATTACATAGGGGTAGCGAGTGCTAAAACCTCTTATTATCTCTACAATCTACAAATAGGACCGGCAATTGAGTCGGGCCTAACCAAAGCCCGATGGCTCGGCCCGATTATATTTGAGCCGAGCCTACTTTTTAGTGAGCCGGACCGAGTTTGAGCCATTTTACTATACTCGATTTATTTATGAGCAGAGTTTGAGCCTACTATGGCTCAACCCGAATAAGGCCCGACCAGTTAGCTTAATAATAAAATATATAATATATTTATTATTTAATGCTATGACTCAGCATACAAGTTACGACCGTATAAGATTATTTGATTGTGAAAAGAAAAAAGTCAAAATAAAAGAAATTAAGTAGTGGCGTTGACAATGAGTTAAATATGGATCAAATGCAACATACCACCGAAATTTGAGAATATAAAATGTTTCCAATAATAAGAGTTACTAATCTTTTTTTTAACCTCTTTCAGTCTTATTTTCAAGTTTTTCCAATAACTTACAAAGATCGTCTAAGATTATTTTTGGATTGATTTCAATGGAGGAAAATCTTGTTTATCGCTTATTTTTATAATTTTTTTTACTCATTACAGTTATATAGTAACGGGGCCCGATATAAACCCGAAACCCGAAAAAATACATGAGCCGAGCTTGGGCTTATACTAATGAGGCCCGATGTTATGTGAGCGTGAGCCTATAGTAACGAGGCCATATGGTACGTGAGATTAAGCCGACCAAAGCTCGGCTCGCATGGCCCGATTTCGAGCCCTATCTACAACACAAAAAGAAATTGTAATAAAAGCTATTCAATATTTTCCTGTTATTGCACAGTATAAGTCCATAGCTACGGTCAAATCCGTTTCTCAAATCTCCAAATTTACACAGAATATAAGTCCATTGCTACGGTCAAATCCGTTTCTCAAATCTCCAAATTTACACAGAATATTAGTCCATAACTACGGTCATTACGTATATAACCACCAAATGTACAGAGTATAACTATCACTATTTTCCTATTAATGGCCTGAAGATGAGAAGATAAACGCAACTGCAATAATGCAATATGCCATTGCCTACTTCCTTCGAACAGTAGATTCCACCGAAATTAACCTCTGGGAAAGAAGTTAAAAAGGTGGAATTGTCACTCGATTGCGCACGATACTTTGAGCAGAATACAAATCCGCCGAAAACAACGCAGCTGCTCTTTTTCATCGTACCAACTGGTGACGTGGCAGTTGATACCATAACCCTAAATTGTGTCTGACCAAAATCTGTACACAAGTACAAATACAAAACACTATTCATCTTGGAAACGGAAAAGGATTGAGACAGTTTCGAAAATTTTGCTCATACCTAATGGTTGGCTCGTATCCTTAGTCAATACTAAGGCTATTGCAACTGGAGTATATGGGGAGTTTTTCGGCCAGTTATAACTCCCACACATTAGTTCTCGACTACTTCCATCTCCCACAACGACAGTATCCTCAGGAAAAGCACATCCTAAGTAAAAATAACAAAAAAAAAACAAGTTAAAATACATCTCGATTTATATAAAAACAGAAAAAAAATATTTTTTTTTGTTACTCCTTTGTTGGACTTCATTCCACATGTTTCCAAAAGAACAATGTCTAGACATAGTTTACTTACCGATTTTTTGAAGAACAGGTTCGATGTCCCTTCTCCCGTCCTACCACACCAATCACTTGAAACATACGAAGCGACAAGAACACATAAACCGACGGAAATGTAACTAGTATCTAAAAACCTTAGAAATAACCAAAAATGGCAGCTCCTAAATACATGCATCACAAATGCCAATGGTCAATGCACAGTTAAGAGTGCCTACTTTTATTTTGGGACAATAACGGACAAAATACGAACTTTCTGCAAACTTTTAACCCAACCACATAATAACAAGAGAGTAGTTTTTGCTAAACCGATACAGGAAGAGAGATTCCAAAACTAGGAAAAAATTCAAGGAATTCGACTCAGAAGTCGAAGAAGACAGAAGCCCCAAAACAATTGTTCGGAATACTAAAAGAAAAGAAAAAATGACAAGATTATGTAACTCACAGCAAACAATATGATTCCAGCAGGTGATGTACAATCTGAATCAGCGAGTGTTGCTTCTCTGATATCCGTAACAAATTGATCAAGAAGAAGGCTTTGATCTCCCTGAAACTGCCATGCCAATGCCAAAGGGTCAGTATTTCAATAATAGAGAAAAAAATAATAGAGAAAAAAATTATTCAACTATCAATTGATCAATAACATAAAACGAAATTACTTTCTCATCTCTACAATATACAACACAAAAAAGTTTGTAAAAACTATTTTGCCCTAGAAAGCAATGTAATTTACGTTTACCTTTCGTCGAAGTAAAGGAATTACACGGGCCTTCAGTCCCGGCAAACACCCAACTGTTAACATAATGCCCCCAGACACTTCCTTGAGTGCTTGCCATTGTACCTAGACCAATAACTCAGACGTATCACATAGTATTCACAAACTCGGAAAAAACGCATTTACCGTCTAATTAAATATCAAGCTGGTTAATAAAATATCTTAATGAGGTCATATTTCACCACTAGAACACGGAACAAGTAGCGAATCTAAGAAAAAGACTAACAACAGAATAAGTATGTACTCGCTGATTATTACTCGTCCCAAGAAGATACGAAATAAGTCTTTTGGTAATGTAGAAAATGATATTCTTTTCTTAGTTAATGTTTCTGACACTAGTAGCATAAGCTATTAGTTTAAGAACAAATACAAAATGAAATAAAATATCGTTGAGAAGCAAATCTCAAAGAACAAAATAAATATAAGCTCTACTGATTATAAACAGTATTTTTCTTTATTTTGCTTTCACTAATTGTTCAACATTTCTTCACCAGTGGTTATAGGAATGATTTACGACATTATAGGAAGTATACTTCCTTTCAAGTCGTAATAACAACTGAAATTTTTCACCGTACTAGATCAAGGAACAAGTACAGACTCATGCAAGAAAACGGCATTTGATTATTTCATTTACTAACATAAGATATTGAACAAGTACAGAATCATACAAGAAAACGACATTTGATTATGATAGTTCATTTACTAACATAAGAAATTACCTCGTTAAAATCATTTGTCAGAGCATCCCTGCCAATGAGTCCCTCAACGACATTGAGAATTATAGGGATATCGGAACCCAATTTATCTTGTATCTGCACAGAATAATCATCCAGTCATAGAAAGTAATATACAACATAACATCCATATATATGTATAATGAAAACGAGAAACCATACTAGTCGAAGAACATCTTTCAAAATAAAACAGGGACAAACGGAGACCAGTACAAACTGAGGGGAGATCGGTTTCGACAAAACCTTGTCGACAACTTCATCAACAGCTCCCTACCAATATAAAATGACATTATAATTTTGCTGCATACAGCCAAGAAACAAAGACCTAAACCTTAAAACCCTAACAACCAACAAAATCACAATTTCAAAGAAAATTAATAAAATTAGGTGTTAATATTGTAAGTTTCAGATGCAAGATAAAAACAAAAATCAAGAGCAGCAGAACAACGAAATAGGGAAAAGTTAGAATTACCTCAAGGATGGGATTAAAAGACACGGAAGAGGAGAATCTAGGATACGAAAGAATGCGTGTGCAATCTTTCTTCCAGCGCCTGCTAACATCGGCCGCCGACATGAAGGATTTTAACGGCAAGCGCTCCATTATATTCTCGAAAATATCATATCCTAAATCATTTATAGTAGTTCTGGATCGCTCGTAGGATTTTGCCATGTTTCTCTGCTTCCAACAAATTCAATCTCTTTTCAAATTGCAAAATTGACGAAAACCTAATCCCTAAACTCAGAGAGGGAAGAACACAATAACAGAGAACTGGTTTACGCTCTGAAAATTGACGGATGCAGAATAACAGATAACTGATTCACGCTCTGAAATTTGAATTTTGTTAACTCAGCTTCACAGCTGTCGTTGGCTCAATCTAAATTAATCACAGGTTTAAGTTTTTAGTTCTTAGGTAAATAATGAAAAAAACCCTGAACTTAGGCTAAATAATGAAAACACCCTCACCTATTTGTAATTACCAAAAACCCCCTCTGATTAATTGTTGATCAAGTTTCTTTAACAAAAAATGTTTATAATCTATTATACCTTTTGTTAAATAGGTGAGAAATAAAATAAAATATTGGAAATTGTGTAAATTCTATTCCTTGGAATAAAATAAAAATCCGTGAAAAGTCACACTGTAAGGGGTTGGTGTAAGACGGGAACAAACCTCAGAGGTTTTTTGGTAATTACGAATAGGTGGGGTGATTTTCATTATTTAGCCTAAGTTTGGGTGGGTTTCGTAATTTACTCTAGTTCTTATACCTCTTTTGGTTGTCGAAATAAGATTAGTCTAGGTGTGGAAATCGGACGGAATTGATCGGAAATGACTTTTCCGGAAAATTTCATTTTTTTCGGAAGTAAAAAATGGGTTCCAATTTCTATTCCAAAAATATCGGAATGCAAAACAAATTCATTCCAATTTCAGAATGCCTCGTAACCGGCGGAATTTTGGAAATTTCGGAAATTACATTAGTTTATAATTTCTTGTTCCAAATTCGGATACAGTGGAAATTTTCACAATATTTTTCCATCTTCTTTGAAGTTTTGCATGAAATTGTAACAAAAATCAAAAGATAGTTCGACAAAATGCAATAAATAAAAACACATGTAGGAACAACAAATTGAAACATATACTTTCTTATAAAGAAAAATGCAACATAAAGTTTTTGATACCAATTAATATTTTTCTAAGGTTTTAATTTACTTGACCCTTCTATTTATATTTTTATATAAAAATATAGGGTAAATTACAAACACCCCCTGAGGTATGGTCAAATTACAAAAACACCCCTCTTGTTTGAATAATTACAACCACCCCCTCAACTCCTCAAATTTAGTGGAATCTTCAAAATTATATGGAATATTATCACTTTTGTACCCGTTTTATCCCATTCAAACTCTACATTATGAAGCAAGATGATCATAATATGTGATTTTTAACTTGTATATATTAGTTTGTAGTGCATCGGAAACTGTATTTTTACACAAAACGAGTACAAACTAGAGCACATTTCACGGAATCTAAATGATTATGTTGAATTTGGCACATAAAGGTGGAGGTTAAGAAAAAATCATAGTTGAGGGGGTAGATGTAATTATCCAAACAAGAGGGGGGTTTTTGTAATTTGACCATACCTCAGGGGGGTGTTTGTAATTTACCCTATAAATAAAATATAATTTTTTGTTTTTCGCTGCGTACACGTGCCCGACCCCCAACACCAGTAGCACGACGTTTCTAAATTGAATTGCATATATCAGATAGCGAAAATACATATTGTAAAAATATACAAAACACGTATTAAAAACAAACGTACATGTTGGATATATCACTATTTGCGACTTGGACCAACGCATAAATTCCAAAATTTCCGGCCCTCCCTCGCACGGACCCTCCAAATATGGCGAATCATCCAAAAATAAAAAATTTACGCCATGACCACCTCTACGTGCCGGCTCACCATCATCAACCATCTCCTCATCATCATCGCCGCCATCAACCTCATTAGCCACCATCCCATCGTCAACATCGTATGTTGCAACGGAGTCATGAAGATCACCGGCAATAGGTACAGAAGGCCCGACTCCGACAGCAATAGCTTCTTCCTCCCCTCTCTTCGCTACTTCTATCGCTCTTGCTTCTTCTCTTGCCTTCGTTTTCCTTGTACGATCGGATGCAAGAACTCCCCGATCTCTAATACGATCCGGATCATCAGGATTGTTCGACTTCCCACCCTAAGCTTTCATCAAACTCTTACCTTTTCCCGCAACTTGACTCATTAAAAGTTTCTCTCTACCTCCTGTCATCTATGATTTAACATAAAAACTTAATTAGTATTTATTTTTTTTTTAATAAAAAAAAAATTCAAGTGCTCGTATGAAAACACGCGAGCAAATGTATGGTGTTCGTGTGCAAGCACACGAGCACAGTGCACATGCTCCCGCGTTTTCACACGAACACCCAAAATTCAGGAAAAAAAGAAAAAATATTAAAAAAAATTGAGCTCGTGTGCTTGTAGGCGAACTGGGTCAAACGAGCTCGCGTGGTTTTACGCGAACTCAGTCCCCTGTTTGCTTAGAAACACATGAGCTCAATTTTTAATTTTTTTTTCCCAATCAAATACTACGCATTTATTCAATTTAAAAAAAAAAACATTCATGTACTCGCGTGGTTCTACACGATTAACTCCACTGCGCTCGCGTAGAATCACACGAGATCTACCGGACGCGTTACTTTTAATTTTTTTTCCATAGTCGTAATCTACGAAACGAAACAATCATAAAAATCTAGAAATTACCTCAAATCTGTTGTTGTCTCGGTCGAGATCTGAGCAAGAATTTTAAAAGCTTGAAAGAGTTTGGGAGAGTTTTACTTTTGATAATGGAAGAATGGTACAAAAAAGTGCTTGCGCAAACCATTAAAGTTTGCTACCCATCAAAATTATGGCTAGGGATGGTAACGGGTCGGTTATGGGGCGGGTTTATCTAAACCCGAGAACCGACCCGCAAAAATAATATAAAACCCAAACCCGCCCCAAACCGTTTTAGATTAGCCCGGACCCGCCCCAACCATACCCACATTAAAAGGTTCTGACCCGCCAGACCCACTAGACCCGTTAAGATAGAAAAGAAAAATTAACTTCCATAATCTTTTGCTTGTATATTTTAATAAAAAATCTCAAAATTAAAATACAATATTTTAAAAAACTGGTACAAGTGATATAAAGTGAATAATAAAATTATATAATTAATTATTTTTAACTTTTACAATAAAAAAAGTTTAAAAAGCAAAACGGCAAGCGTTGGTCGACAAGTTTGATATTACTTACGAGAAACAAGATTCAAAGAAATTAAACGGTGAAAAAATGGCAAATGAGAATAGACACAATGAAAATTAAAAGTTTGATAAATGAAATCCTAAATTAATTTGTATATATATATAGATTAATTATTAAATAATATATATTTATAAGAAGTTTGATGAATGAAATCCTAAATTAATTTGTATATATATAGATTAACTATTAAATATAATATATTTATAGGAGTCGTTTCTAATAAGACCCATAACTCGACCTATAACCATTTAATTTTACCCAAACGGGTAGCTTTGGGTCCACGGCCCGACAAACCCTTGCGGATTTCCATCCCTAATTATGGCGCACGAGTGTCCTTTGTCCTTTCTACTTTGTAATCTTATAATAAGGGTGGGACTTGTAAAGCGTATATTTGCCCGCAACTTCAATATAAAATACATTCGAACTCGCAACCTAGGGCTTCATTCTTTTACCCTCTTGTTTCCGTGTGATATTTTCTCGCCTCGGACGACTCTAAGTTAAGCCAGCAACATGGCGGCGGCGAGCATTGAGAGAGGAGGAGGGCGGCGAGCTATGGAGGAGGAGGACGACGCTAAGCTCGTATTTGAGACTTCGAAAGGCGTGGAGCGAATCATGAGCTTCGACGAGATGGGAATAAAGGACGGCCTCCTCAGAGAAATCTACAACTATGGGTTCGAGAAGCCTTCCGCAATTCAGCAGCGCGCTGTCCTCCCCATTATCTCTGGCCGTGACGTTATTGCTCAGGCGCAGTCTGGTACGGGCAAGACTTCCATGATTGCTCTTGCTGTTTGCCAGATTGCCGATACCAAGTCCTCAGAGTATGGTTTTATTTCCCCCTCCTTTTTTTTTTATTTTTTTATTAGTTTAATGCAACTCTATTTGTGCATCTTAAATTTATTTAATTCATAATATTTAGCATTGAAAAGAGCAAAAAAATTGTGTCTGGAAAGAACGCTCACACTCAGTTAATGATGTTTTGGTTCAGAGAAAAAGCATAAATTATGTCTCACTGTTACTTTATCTAAGTAGTTATAGGCCTTTGTTGTGTTTTTTTAGGAATACACTCCTTACATAACTATACGAATCAACAACTACAACCAGGCTCACCCCTTGATAGCTATGTCATTGAGAATTTGAGATAGTTGTTTTTCACTTGTATTTACATCTTTAAGAATTGTCAAGATAATCAGTTAACCCCTTCCACTATGATTGCTGAATTTTACTGTGGTACCTCATCCAAATATTAATAAAACTTCAACTATTATGGATTTTTATATGCCAAATGAAACAACTGAGCTCTTGCAAGCTTAACTATTACCTATCACTTGGAGCAATGATAACGCCGACTACTCTCATTTGCTTAGATTTTAGTAATCAGTTTATTAGTCATCACAAATTAGTATCTTTTTTTCCATTCAACATTTATGCTTATCATTTGATTGCTTTTGGCATGTTATTTGAGTTCTATAGCTGATGGAAAACGGCGTAAAATCCCATTCTGATTTTAAAATACTTTCTTTGCTTGTATCTATCTTAAACTTAGGGTCCAAGCCTTGATACTGTCACCTACAAGAGAGCTGGCTGCTCAGACAGAGAAAGTAATATCGGCAATTGGTGACTATATAAATATACAATCTCATGCTTGTATTGGAGGCAAAAGTGTGGGTGAGGATATAAGAAAATTAGAACATGGAGTTCATGTGGTATCGGGTACTCCAGGCAGAGTTTGTGACATGATCAAGAGGAGAACTTTACGAACTAGATCAATCAAATTATTAATTCTGGTGAGTTTCATTTTCTTCTCTCATTTGATGCACTTGGACTCTTAGGAGTAGTTTTGTGTGCATGGTGCTTTGATATATGCACCAGTCATTTTATTATCATCTTGTACCTTAATTATGTTGTTCTGCTTATAACAATTTCTGTATTTCTTTTAAAATTGTTAGGATGAGTCTGATGAAATGCTGAGCAGAGGGTTTAAGGATCAGATTTATGATGTTTACAGATATCTTCCGCCAGAGATTCAGGTGATCTCTCTCTCTCTCTCTCTCTCTCTCTCTCTCTCTCTATATATATATATATATATATATATATATATATATATATATATATATATATATAT
This sequence comes from Erythranthe guttata, assembly GCF_000504015.1. The sequence goes on from NW_012192830.1 coordinate 460,590, forward strand.
ATTATATGTGTGTGTGTGTGTGTGTGTGTGTGTGTTGTGAGAAATCTATTACTTAAAAATGCACTTCAAGGCACTATGAGCATACTATTTTTGCAGTTGGGAGCCATGAGTATGAATTATGTCATGGTTTATCTGAATACATATGATTTGTTTTCTGAATTTTCTGATGTATTTTCAACTAGGAAGAAAACACTTGTTCTGTCCATTTAAAATTAATAAAAGCCTTGTTATTGTAGGTTGTCCTGGTCTCTGCCACCCTTCCAAATGAAATATTGGAGATGACAAGCAAATTCATGACTGATCCTGTTCGGATACTTGTAAAGCGTGATGAACTGACCCTTGAGGTACTCTTCTGCCTATCTTCATTTTTGATAGTTATTTAATATTGTATTGTAGTAGTTGCGGGAAGCAAGCATGGGTGTAATGGGCAACTATGCACTATCTTGTCAGCCTATTTAGGGACACCTATAAGTAAATAGCATTCTTTAATTAAGTAGCGTTTGCAGTATAGGTGTTAGTTATAGAAAGTATCGTAAAACCTTCTCTCATGGGCAGTGTCATGAGTGTTCAAATATGGATTTTGCATCAGATCTTTTGTTCTGGTCCATGTTTACTGATTTTTATCTTTTTTTTTTTATGACAGGGCATCAGGCAATTTTTTGTTGCCGTAGAAAGAGAAGAATGGAAATTTGACACTTTATGCGATTTATACGATATCCTCACAATTACCCAAGCTGTTGTCTTCTGTAACACGAAGCAGAAGGTAATCTTTCATTGACTTGCTTCTACATTCTTTGATGCGTAATTGTTACAATTTCTAATGGTACTCTTTCATTGACTTGCTTCCATTCTTTGATGCGTAGTTTTTACAATTTCTAATGGTTATCGAGTATGATGATGTTCAATCCTCTTTGCTAAAGCACATTTTAACCGTGCAATATCTTATTAATATTTCCTGGTTAAGGGTAATTCTATAGTTTCCTTTTTTGAACATGCTGAAGGTAAATAATTTGGTAAACCTTTCTTGATAGGATCCTGAATGTGCTGCTGTAACTTAATCTTTCCTGACATGACAGTGATTACTTGTGAGCTTCAGGTGTTATATGTGCAGTTTAGATACTCATTCTATTGCTCATTTTTATTTCCTTTTTGATTTGGTAATAAAGCGAATAGTTTCCAATAATTTGAGGTTTCCGATATCTAGGTCTCAATTATTTTTTAGCGCGTTATTTCAGCGCATGTACTAAAATTAATCAGGGAGTAATACTAGTTATGCAGTATACTGTAGATTGAGATTGCACTTAAAGAATATGAATAAAACATGTAGGACCTTAGAATATGTCCCGTATTAGGAGAAGACGGACTGCTTTATTACTTGGTGAATTAAAAGAAATAAGCTGTAAAATAACTTTTGTTACTAGCATTTGAAGGTGGGTTTTGGGTTATGGTGCTCGAATAATTGATGATAGTCATAGCAATTACCGTCACTGATTCTGTCTTCCCTTTGTATGTGACAGGTGGATTGGCTGGCAGCACAAATGCGTAAGAATAACTTCACCGTCTCTTCTATGCATGGAGATATGCCACAAAAGGAGCGAGATGCAATTATGGGAGAATTTCGCTCTGGCCAGACCAGACTTCTTATAACAACAGATGTATGGGCTAGGGGACTGGATGTTCAACAGGTATCTTTGGTGATTAATTATGATCTTCCAAACAACAGAGAGCTTTACATCCATCGTATTGGAAGATCCGGCCGGTTTGGGAGGAAGGGTGTTGCCATAAGTTTTGTTAAAAGTGATGACATCAAAATCTTAAGAGATATCGAGCAATACTACAGTACACAAATCGATGAAATGCCAATGAACGTGGCTGATCTGGTTTAGCTTTATTTATTCGCTGTCTTGAACTCTGGCCGGCTACACTTTGTCAGTATGGGCAGAGTTATGAAAGATCTTGGATAGATTAATGATTAGTAATGGCTGTCTGGGCTTTGTTTATAGTAGGAACACTAACTGCTGGAGTATTTTTGGTTCTTTTGGTATTGTGTTCGCAAGTAAATACTTTGGTTCTAATTTTAAATGCTACTTTATTGCTGGCTCTGTCACAGCTACTCGATAGTTTCTTCGTGCTTATGAATTTCTAACTTACTATTCCCATTTACTTTTATTTGATTGAAATCGTTTACTTTCAGTACAGGCCTTCTGATTGAGAGGTTTGTATGATTTGGTGTTTCTATAACTGCAGTATTGTTCTATACCGATGAAATGTAATACCAGATGTGAAGGGGAAAATAATTGTTTGTGTCTGAAATTATTTGTAGTTTCAGAGCTTTTTTTATTTTTTGAAATTTATATAATTTATATCGTTTTGGTAGAAAAAAATCTAAAAATGACAAGAACAGAAGTCTAATTTAGAGGTGTTTGCAGCAGTCGTCGTCGTGATGAAGAATAAGAAACAAGTTGCTATTTATAGTGTCTATGACATTGTATTTTTGCTAGGGGTTTTTGTGCATAAGTCTCCCACCAAATATCTTTATTATTCTAGGTTTACCAATAGGGCATATTACAAATAAGCCCATCAGTGAGAACTTATTCATAAAG